>VZTL01015152.1:0-91576 GCA_013400535.1 Scopus umbretta
TTTTTTTTTTTTTAGGGAGAAAACCTTTTTTCAGAGGAACATGGAATGTTGTCTTTTCATTAAAGCTATCAAATGTTGTGAAATGATTAGTAAAAAATTCCTTGCCAGAATTGTTCACTGTCCAAAATGCATTACAATGACTAAACGTAAATGACAGATAGTTAGCTTGCATATAGATACGTGCTTAATTGCCCTCATCCCTCCTGTCTGAAGAATGCACTTAAGCATATGCTCATTTAAACACATATGCTTCATTTCTGTTTAGGTCAACAGGCTTTGAACATGTGCTTAAACATAAGCAAATGCTTAAGTGCTCCTCTTGAATAGGGATGCTTTTCTGAGGCAAAGCCAAAGAAATACTCTCTTAGAATATTTCTTCTTATCCTGGCCTTACCCTTACCTCTTGCTCCAGCTGCACTGGTGGAGTGCTCCTTCTGCTCCTTCCCAAAAACCAGCTTACCCCCCTCTCCTCATCTCCTCTGGGGCTGATGCCAGATACATACCCCATTGCCCTGCCAGCTAACCTTGTACAACGAGATTTGCAAAAATGCTCATAGTGAGGAGAGATGGAGGGGAGGGAGGAAGAGGAGAAGGGGAGCGACATTGGGAGCCTTCCCCGAACAGGGCAAACATCGGCAATGTGGGAGTCTGTTGGGGGGCAGAGAGAAGCCAGCAGCACCCCACTTGTGCCCAGCCTGCTGCCTGCCTACACAGGGAAGGGGTGCTGTGCCTGTCAGCCTCCCCAGTGCCCCTGGGCAGAGTGCTGTGCTGCAGCCTGTCTCTCTGCATCCAGCAGAGCTGGCTGGTTTCGAACTGTTTTGCTATAACTTTCGCTTATGTCCTGCCCCGATTCCTCCTCCCGACTCTGCCCTGTCCCCATGCCAGCCTTCCTGGCGCTCCTGGGCCTGTGGCGGTGCCTGGTTTTCCTGGAGTGCCCCTGCTTGGAGGTGCAGGCGGGTGCTTCGCTGCCGACACCCCAGGCTCTGCTGCACGGCTCTGTGGGTTCCCTGTGGGGGAAGCATCAAAGTGAACAGCAGTGTTGAAACCTTCCCAGCAAACCGCAGAGCAACGCAGGGCTTGATTTCTGCTCTCTGGTCAGGCTGCAGAGCCTCCCCATCTGCCCAGCTGCTGCTGCAGGTGACCTCTGGCTGGCCAGTAAAAACCACGTGCACACACGTGTTTGCGAGGGAGCTGGCGGCGTTCAGTGCTGTTTTCAGATGCGCTTGGGAGCTGTATCTGTTGTGCATTATCAGTTTAATTAAGATAAGGATATGGAGTTTATGCTATATTCCCATAAATGACAGAGTAGGGATATGAATGATTTATATGGTATTAATTGTACTTGTGAAGCAGAGGTCTGTCAATATGCATAAATAAAACCATCATTTGAATCCAAGTAAGGGAATGAAAGCGCAAGATTTTTTTTTTCCTTAACAATTTTCCAAAATTCCCACTGTTTGCAAAAAAACAACACGTGGTGGGCAAAAAGTTGGAAAGGGCAGAGGCCGGACCGCCTGGGCGCTAATTAATAAATACACATCCAAAGGCAACTTTGGGGAGCGAATTTGATTCAGTGAAAGAAGACTGGCTCCTCTCCCTGCCCTGCAGGTAATGTGTTTGCCTGTGATGGCAGCAGATTATTTGTTCTTTTTTTTTTTTTTCCCTGACACCGAACTAAAGAATGCATTGTGGGAAAACCGTCCTGACACATGACACTGTGCAAAGGAGGATCACAGCGTGAGGCAGCATCAAGGGGCTTACTTGGCCTTGATGCACTCTTGCACAGCATGGGGCTCCAGAGATGAGTGTCTCTTCCAACTGAAGCACTGGTGCAATTTGCACAACTCTCATGAGAGCGCACGGTGAAGCTGCTCTCAAAGCCCTCATGTAAACATGGCTGGGGAAAGAAAAGGGAGAGTAAAAGAGCCTGCACCATGCACGGAAAAACACAAAAGGAGATGGTTCAAAAGAGGCTGAGCTCAGGAGGAGGGGAGTCGGGATGGAAGTGGGGTGGAAAGGGGCAGAAAATGCAATCCAAATATTAGAAGCAGACGGGAAAGTCTTAGCAATGTAATCGGGTAGTTAGCACCACTGCGACAGGCGCGGTCAGAAGAAATGAAGTATGGGAAGACACTGGATGGCAATGCGCAACTAGAGATTTAGCTTTCAAGGCAAAACAGTAGCTGAGATACGTTCTGAAGACTCTGTGCCTCAGATATTCAGCCCTTAAACTTCTTCAAAACCTCCTAAGTTCAGATAATAAGTTTGCATAAAGAGAGAGAGGGAGGGGAAGAGAAAAAATAAAGCTGGCTGTAAGTGTTCCTTGCTAGCCTGTCTCTGAGCAACAGGCCCTCCTGTACTCACTCTCCCTTGTTGCTCCTGCTTATCATAATATGCCACTTTTGCGCATCAAATTTACATTTCAAAAAATGCTGTATCGCTGCTCTAAAATTAATTATTAATCTTTCATCAGTCCCTTCCATAGATACATTTTTAACTTTGATTTTGCTACCCGTTCGGGGGAGGGATGGGAGAGGGGGGCGGGGGAGAGAAGATCCTTTAATCTTGTCACTTTTCTGTGGGGTTCTCCTCTCGTGTGCAGCTACTTCCAGCCCTGTGCGTCCCCTAAGTGCTCTGGAGGTACAACTTCAACTTTTCTGCTCGCTCAGAAAAGAAGTTTCCCACACTTTTGAGAGCAGGAAATTTTCACTGTGCAGGATGCAACGCAGAGACGCAACTGCTCCTCTTGTTTGACCTGGACTTTCAGCCTCAGTAAAGTGAAGCTGTACTGATAAATGGAGCCCCAGGCTAAATAGCTAGGTGGATTATAGGCCTGTGTGGGGGAAAGAGATCCAGGTGGGATTTGTATGGCCTACCCAGAGTGCAGTATGGGCTTATTCATTAATCAGCTCATCACAGTGATTTGTAGGGAATGGTCCGAATATTGCCTATTTACCATTAAACGTAAGCAAGGGCTGGATTCGCAGCCATTTGCTATTAGTCTGTGTGAAGAATAAGTCCCTCTGTTGCCTGTAGTGGAAAAGAAACAGGATCAAGGGGAGAACTGTGTGTCAGAAGGATGCTGAAGAGATAGGAGCTCCTGGCAGACTCTGCACCTGTCCCACCCCTGGTCTGGGGTTGTGCCAAATGATGTAGTCTGCCTAAAAGAGAGGTAAAGGGCTCACACAACATATAGATATGATAAGAGATGCTTTTATGGATTACAGAATAAACATATTCCTTTTTACCTCTACTCTGCAAACTTACCGATCACTGGATTCACAGCCAAATGCATGTGTATGTAGGTGTACACACACACGAGCACACGTGTGTGTATTCACCCCCTTCCCCCCACAGTGTACAATCCGGGCATTCGTGAAACTGAAGTCCTGTGTGTAGGCTGCTTCCTTGAATTAAGATGGAAATACTTGCCGGACTCCATTATGTGCACTGTATTAAAATAACATTCTGCTCAAAAGGGAAAAAAAAATATCTCATTGGAAGACAGATGTCAACACAACATGGCGTCTAGTTAAAGGCCAAAGTCTCCCAATTATAAGGAACCATATTTTACATTGCACTTTTTATCTTTCCATTCACATGTACAGTCTAAGAAATACGTAATCTTTTTGCAACTCCTTTGCTGTTATTTGCTGGGTGTATGTGTGGGTGAATGTCTCTCAGGATGTTGGACTTAATCAGAGGCGAATTTGGATCAATAGACTATCACTTACTAGAAAATCAGATAAAGTACAAGGGAAAACGAAAGCTGAAAATGCAGAGCAAAACACATCATGCTTGTTTTCCAAGCTATCCCCTCTGCATGTTTCTTCCCCAAACTGTACTTGCCCATGTTATAAATTTATCCCTGTGGTCAGTCACTCCGGACTGCGCCCAGATTATGCAGCCCTCTCTTGTATCTGTACAGTCAATCAGCAGATGCCCCGCAAACGGCAAACACTGTAGCACCTTCATCTAGGCTCTAGGTCACCACCAATAAATTAGCAGTTGCATGGACACAGCCAATAGCTCTCACAGCACACCTCTACTAAACATCACATCTGCCTTTCACAGCTGGAGAAACTGAGCCAGTAAAGTTGCTGGAGGTGAGAGGGAGTCAGCAGTCGCCCCGGATCAAAACTGAAGCCTTGCTCAGTCTCAGCTTTCTTCTCCGTCTTCCAGACGGCAATCGGAATACAGCCACACATCTACTCTCTGTGATTTATTCTGTGTAACAACACTGATTTTTTTCAAAGCAGACTTGGATTTCAGTTTATTGACACTACTTGTGCATGTATGTGTAATTAGATAGGATCATCAATGTGCTACAGAAGGCCCACTTAGTATATTATGCCTCCACAAACCACTGGAAATGAAGTGCCATGATTCTCCTTGCACATTCTCATTTGCAAGAGTAACTGTAAGTGTAGGTCTTGTTTCATAAAAATAAACAACGCTTATGTGGATGTGTGACAGATGTTACACCCTGTTGAGTGCATTGAATTCCTTATAGCCAAATAAAAATAGCTAGGTCACGTAGGCTTTAGAGTAAGTGTGGTTTCAGCAGGAATGCAGCTCATGCAAAAATCCAATATTGGCCTTGGGAAATGTCCCTTTTTGTCCACATAAGAGCTGAATAATGTTTGCTGCTGAAAATGCTATGGATTCTTAATCATGCACAGACTCTCCTCAATCAAAATACAGGCTCCACTTTTCAATGAGTTACCCTCTCTGCCTGCCCAGCTCACCAGCCTAGCTGACGAGCTGCCTGTGTCAGAAGAAGGTATAAAGACTTTTCTTGCCTCTCAGAGTATTTTCTTTCCTTTAGCAATACTACAGTAGGTTTTATTTTTTTCATCCCAGAACATTTCTAAGGATTAGTCTTAGGCAATTTTTTTCAACAGGCCTAGGGTATTCCCTTGATTTTTTTTTTTTTTCTTTTTTTGCTTTGTTGCTTGGGGCAGGTCTTTCCAGTAGAGTGGGGCCATAAAAGCATTTCCTGATGAAAAGAGGTATGGCTGCGGTGGACGGGAGAAACGAGTGAAGGCATTAGGTCGGCAGCATTTGAGCCATGATTCTCCTGAGAAAACGAACAGCCCAGCAGCACTTATCCCATATGTCCTAGCTATACAACACCCCTCTTACTAGCTACAGGTGTGCTTGCTGGTTCAGGACCAGGACTTCTTTATACCTCCCCACATGCATTCCCCTTCATGCACTGAGGGCTTGGGGGAGCTACCCAATTTTCACATGCGGGGAAAGGAGAGGTGCCAAAGCCGGCTGCCTGAAGCACAGAGACATGCTGCCCTGCTCTGCACCCCGCTGTACGGGGAGCTCAGCAGCTGCAAGAAGCCTCATGGTGTCAGCAGCTGCCTCTCTGCAGGAGAGCGGGTAGAGAAAGGAGGCACCCTTCTGCAGCTTCTTGCCGTTTCATCCTCCCTATCCTTCACCACAGACTGAACTATGCTCCGTAGCACTTCTAATTACAAAGTGAAGCAATCGCAAAAAACCTGGACTGAAATAGAGCTGTGGAAGTTGCAGCAGCTGGATGTACCACACCAACTGCCTTAGGAAGGGCAGAGGCACAGGGGCAAGCTCTTGGAAGTTGGAGTGCAAACTTGCAGTGTGTCTCTCTTCTCAGTGACTACAAACGTGCACTCCCAGCCAAGTATTTCCTCTCTGAGGGACACTGGATAGCTTAAATCAAAGCCTGGTAAGGTATCTAGGAGGTTTCTGTGTGGAAATATCTTCAATATAGCTGACACATCGCAAGCTCACATCCTAGCTGATAAGGTCAGCATCTTTTTTGGCTCACACACTTGCCAAGCTATTTGTAAAAGTGTGCCCAAAATCTGAGGCTAAAAGGATGTATTAATTAGAGGACCAAATCTTGAAGCCTGGGGATGAAGGAGCATTGTCAATCTCACATGCCCCCTTTGGTGCAGTCAGCCTTGGCAAATGACATCTAACTGGATTTAAAGGGATCCAGAAGTGCAGATAAACTCCCTGCATCTGAGTCTCTTTCCAGGCTTGGGACTAAAGTAATTTTTGCAGGCCAGTGTCACTGGAAAAGTGCTATGGCCTTTGCCCTTACCCTGTAAGAATCTTTTGGATTAGGGTGTTTTGTTTTTTTTTTTTTTTTGCCTCTATGGAGAAGGAGGAACAAGAAATGCTCCTTAATTTTGAAATTCATATCTGTAAGTGAGTTTCTGGATGCTTGGAGAAAAGCAAAAAAGGCAACAACAATATTTCACATCTGTACATCCCAGCCCAGTGAAAGTTCAGCCTCTCTGCATCCCACTCCTCTCAGTCTGGGGCCCACCTGCCCCACACTGCAGGAAATGCTTCTGTGAGTCCAACAGTTGTGAAAGCTTTCCCAAACGTTGCTCTGCCATTATGGGCTGTCTCTCCTGGGTAAGGGATTGTCTGCCACATTAGTGAGCTTGGTCCTGTGAGTGTGCTGTGGAGCTGGGCCATGGGGCTGCAGCCTGCAGAGCATCTTGGGGTGGCATGGGCTGCATCTGGGTCTGAGCAGTACTCACGGACACAAAGCTGAGGAAAGCATGACAGGAGTACTCTCTCCTCTGGCCAGAACACAACTCTTCTCACTGCAGGGGCCAGCATGGGGCCATGAAGGACCCACAAAACTGCAGACCTGCTCCAACACAGATTTTTCATGTTATAAAACACCTGGCATTAGAGTTCTAGGATTAGACAAGATGGATATTTATTTTGTTATGACTGACAATTTGTATGCTGACCACTCCCCCTTTTCAAAAAATACAATTTGTATTAAATTAAAATATTCTCCAAAGAAGAAAAGAATTTGAAAGTTGAAGAAAACTATCAGAGCATGCAAAAGAGAAACATTTAATACACAACAGTGAAATAAACCAAAATGAAGGAGGGGGCAGGACAGAAAGAGAGGAAGAAGGAAAGATTAAAAATAGACTGATTGCAAAGTGTATCTAAACATTTTGTTAAGTGCTGCATTTCCCTCTTGCCCACACAGGCCTGAAGAAGATGGTTTTGTAATTCAGGCACAGCTGTACCCTGTGGGTTGGGAAGCAATGTGCTTTGGTGAATGGGAACTAGGTGGGAAGGTGGGCACTCCTCCATGCTGAGTGCCTCTCTGCTTAGACTCTGCTGATTGAGTCTAAGACCTGAGGCAACTTCCTTCCACCAGTCGCCCGTTCTGAAAGCAAAAGAAATACAGTAGCAAACTACTCGACTTTTTATCCCTCTGCTTCCACCAGGAATGAATCAGGTACGGTGGGATTAATCTCTGAGACTGGGCTGAACCCTCCACTGGGAGATGCCTGTCTGCCTCCACTCTGTAGGAGGAGGCCAGAAAGCCAAATCTTAAGACAGCTAAAATCAAGTGAGATAAAGCCTCTTCCCCTTAATGTTGGTAAGAGGCAACACCTGAAGCATACTGAATGAATATAAGCCTGCTGTAGTCAGACAGGGACAGCCGTACCCCTGTCCCGGCGGTGGTGCACGGTGGTAGAAAGAGGAGCAGACAGGAAAGTTTGCAGGGGCTCAGGAAAGACCCCTGTGGGCAGAGGAGACTCTGTACAAGCCTCCAGTGAGCATTAATAATACAGGGATGGTAATAAAGACATTCACAACAGGGTAGCCGTTCCAGAGCTCCTCTAAAAGTAGTCTGAACATCCTTGCCAGACTGTCTAAAAGAGGAATGAGAACTCCTAAGGGAAAAATCAGCACAGTGTCCACCACTAGAATAGGACCTATGTGCTGGTAACTGTGGAAAGTACGTTGTGAATTGGTATCTGCACATTTACAGATATTTATGAGACACCTAACTAGGTGCCATCAAGCATGGCTGTGTAAGCACGCTGGCCTTTAGGAAGTAGAGAAAGGACTACCAGTAAAGACAGAGCAATTCGTCTTAGCACCATATGGCAGCTGGGAACATCAACAAGGAATGAAGAGAGGTGCCTGCTCCATGTGCCAGCACTGGCAAGGGAAGAGCAAAATGTCATCTAACAAGGACAACTCATTTCTACTGAACAGTCCAGCAGGAGTATGCTGGCAATTAGGAAATAAAATATAATTTTAAATGTCCAAAATCAAAAGCAAACCAACTAATGTCTGAGACCAGCTGGAACTTGTGTAGACACAGGACAACATCTCTCCATGTAGGCCACCACCACCTCCAGACTGTTTTCCTTTCTCCTGAAACATGAAGACAATCTGTCTGTTTGCTTTTTTTTTTTTTTTTTTTTAATGTGTGTTGAATGGCTTGGCCAATAGCTGTGAAACAATATTTAACTGCTGGCAAAAGCAGCTTTTATTTACTCTGGTAACTGTATTTTCATATACTGCATTTTTCTGCCTTTGTATTTACAGCAAGTAATCTCCCTGGGGGGGGCGGGGGTGGGTGTCACAATTCTCACTTGCTCGGACTCTGAAGTCCACTGCACCTGCACATGGCATGGAGACAGTCGCCCTGTGAGCTGTTGGATTACACGACACTATCATTTTCTTCTGCAGAATAAACTTGTCTTATTCTCTTTTGTCCCTGCTGTACCATGCCACATTTGTGCTAATTACATTATTTCAGTGGTCTCAGGAGTCCTTCGGAAAACAAGAAGTGCTAATGTTAGCGAGACAAAGGCATTTATGCTTTATTGGCCACTATTTTCCATGGGCATAACACTAAAGCTGAACAAATAGGCCAGCCCTAAATGCACACAGATCCTGCCATCAGCAGCTCAGAGCTGCCAGACTTGGTTCTGCCTTGAGCAGGCGGCAGGGGGAGGTTTGCAGGGTCCCCCCGGGTGCAGCGAGAGGGCCATTCCCCTGCATCCCGGTCAAGTCCAGATGTTTCAGAAGGGCCCTCATTTATGAACACGCAGAACCTTTGCACACCGCATGGATCAAGGACTTTACATTAGAAATGGAGTGATCCTAGGCAAACTGTTTCCCTCCTGTGATCCATGAACCCTTCCTGTGAGATGGACCCTCTTGGGGGCTTTGAAACCAGCAGATGATGGTGTGGCGATGATGGTGTGATGATGCTGGTGGAGACCAGCAGCTTATGGTGTAAGTGTTCACATCTGAAAAAGCGTATGAGGAGCACAGCTGCCTGGCACAAGATTTCTTTTCAGCTATGTTAGGAAAGCAATACCAAGAACCGGTATTTTCCTTCAGTACTCCACCTAATAAAAAATAATACTGAATTCCTATATAACACTTCTGAGACTCCCCAATGCTTTGCAAAAGGGAACAGTGTCAGATGAGGAAAGGGAAGCAAAAAGCACTGAATGCCATCCCCTGGGTCACCAAGCTGCCTGTTTCATCTCTAGCCACTAGGTCCAGTGCTTAAGCAGGGTAGGAGGACTTCTGGAAGATGATGAGGGCCCTGGTGCTCTTTCACGTGTGCTTTTGGCTGCCCTGAACAGTCCTAGCCTGTGCCCAGTACACGGAACTGGGAAATGACAGGGACACTGCTAGTGCTGAGTCTAAGGGCATAGAAACTTTACAGGAACACCCAAATGTTTAATTATCTTTAGCATCTTATAATCATCTATGTATTTATTCCCTGACTACCCCTATCCAGAGAACATTATTCTCACTGTTCTATGGATGAGAAATGGCAGCTTTCTCGCCTCCAGAAGGGCCAGTGATGCAGGCATAGTCTGTAGTGGAAAGAGGCTTTTGCTCACTCCCCCACACACCAGGCAAGCAGCCATCCGCTCTCCAGCCCTTCCTGCCTAACACTGTAAGCAAAGCCATACACGGTTGCCTGCAGAAGAGCTCTCAGCGGCTATAGAACAGGCATCACTATTTGCCCCTTAAAGTAGTAATAGAAAGCTAATTAGAATGGCAAGTAAAGCATACAAAGGGGGAGGAAAAAAAAAAGAAAGGAGTGAAAATGGAGTTTCAGTTGACCATACAAATAGACAAAGAGGTAAAACTTGGATAGCAGCAGAAGGGTTTGAAACAGCTTTTGGTGCATTCAATATATTGCCTCTTCACTCCTGGTGGAAAAGATCGCATATATCATCTTACAGTGTTTATTGTTCTAAATAGAGACCTACACGGATGGAGCTCTCACACTGACTTCATACTCTATTGTATTGGCTTCTCGCTAACACTTATCAGCTGAAACAACATTATAACAGCACAGAGTCCAGAAGAGTGTATTTTATGATGCCACTAGAAGACTAGGGGGGGAAATACACTTTTTTTTTTCCTTTAAAAAAAGCTAGAAAGAAGATGATAGTACAAAAGCCAGCAGCCTCTAATAACTGGAGCCAGACCCGCTGGTTGACCAGAGGTACTGACATGCAGCAGTTTTGCAAAGGCTACAATTTAATAAGTTCAGACCTTTTCTAGTTACAGCAAGTAGAGTCCTTTTGGGACATTCAAAGGACAAAAGACACAGGCAGGATGAAAGACCTACTTCTGCATATTTTCCTTACAATTTCTCAGGTGTATGGCCTGTGAGTGAGGGTGTGTGATTGTCTGAGCACAAGGGAGGAGGGTGCCCTGGAAATCAGTGATGGAACAGTGTCTTTGCCATTGTTTTATCACATCTCGGTAATAAAGGTGAAGCTGCGCAGAAAAGCATGGAGAAATTCTGCTCGTGTTAAGTTCACAAAACAATCGTGACCCATCTACTGTCAATATCAGAAGTGGTCTTCCAGTTTTCTCCAATGCTGTAACCTAAGTTACTACTTACGAGTTACGAGGGTTCAAATATCCACCATTGGCAGTGCCTGAGTAGTCAGGCTGTTTGCTGCAGGCTTGTGAATTAAGGGTGCAAAGGCTTGCAGGTGAACACTAGCCAGAGAAAAAGGTTTGGATCCTTTGAAGTTTGAGCAGTGATGCAGGAACCGATGTGTGTCATGCAGGGCTTTTAGTGGTCTGTATCATGGTGTATGTGATACTATGAGGCTTTAGGAAAACAGTTGGGAAACTAAGCTCTCAGATCTAGTGAGGGCGATGAATCGAATGGAGAAGTGCGTGATGGAGCACAGAAAAAGCACATAATGGTTTATTTGCACATTTCTTCCACATGGCATAGGATCCATGACAATTGTGTAGCCTACACACAAACTCAAAACATAAACACCTCTTCTGAAGATGGAGTAGTTGCAGCCCAGCTGAGTTTTATTAATGCTAACCAGTAGACAAAAGCAGTGGTCAAAAGCCACAAATACATATATCCAGTAAACCTGTTATCTTGTGCTTAATTTAAAACATATGGTTAGTTTCTCATATGATAAAACACTTTCTTGGATCAGGGTCAAGATGTCCTTCTGAGGCAACAATGGGACACCCTATAGATCTATAAAAGGGAAAGGATCTACAGAATAAAGAGGATTTTCCCCAGAAGTGCCCTACAGATCAGGATGCCTATAAGAGAGCATTGCCTGTCATCCCTCCTTTCAGACTTACAAATATTCAGCTTGCCTGTATTAGAATAAATAGTGTGGTCAGGTGAGAAAAGCAGCTATGTGATGGCCTCGGTATACATCACACTTTACCAGCAGGGAGAACAAAGCATGAGTTTAGAAAACTGTGAATTTGGTTCAGTTCAGAGTAAAAAGAGATGTGCTACTCATCCTTCCTAGATTCCTGTCTTTTCCAAATGTTTCCCAATTATACATAATATTTCCCAATTATATATAATTTTCCCATTAAGTATTACAAGTATTTTATTATGGGCTCTGGAAACTGAGCCCAAAGGAATTACTTGACATTTTTTCCTTAAATGAAATGAAATGAATTTTCTTTCCTGAAATGAAACATAGGTTTCTGATGGATTCTATTCTTCCATAAACAAATCTAAGCTGATTTAATTGCTCTTGAATAAGATAACACAAACTTCCTTTCTGGTTTCGCCATAATCAGAGTTAATAAACAAAATAAGAAGGCAGAACTGAACGGGTCTCTGGGTCACTGATCTGAGTCCTTTGCCACCGACTTCGATGTTGTGTTTTCCCTTTCATTAACTCATCAGGCTCTGACAACTGCAATGTCTTAGATAGACTTGATGGCTTTCACCCCCAGATGAAAGTCACTTCTTCATGGCAATTCCAAGACAATGGTAGGATAAAATCCAAGTATCCTGAGTCTCAGTCACTTGCTCTGTTATAATACCAAAAAAGCAACGTGTCCAAAATAATGTTGAAGGTGGATCATGCTTGTGGGCTATATAGGGAAAGAAAATTGTATTTTCTTTTTCCAATTCACTGGAATTCTCATGAGAGAACAGTGACCAAGATAAAAGCTCAGCAAAGACAAATACAGCAAGAACTCCACCTCTTCCTCAAAAGATGTGAAAATAATGTTAACTGGAGAGGGCTTTGTTTTGCTTTTGCTTTCTGTACCACACAGAGAATGTTAATGAATTACACTGTTAACTGGGACATAATCTTGTCTGTAAGGGATCAGGGGAAATTTAGATGTGGGACTAGCTCACATAATGAGAGGCAATTGGGAGTTTTCCAAAGAGCTGAGAAATTGGCATGTGGAAATAATAATTGTAGATTTTACAGTATTTACCAAGAAATGCTATGGAAGAAACCTCTTTGGTTTTAACTGTGAACCTTGCTAGAAAGGGAATTAGGATACCTGGTGTTAAAATCTCCTCAAATCCCTCAAAGCTTTAGTGAAGATCTAATGCTTTGGCTGGTACACTGGAGTTTGCTTAGCTGATACAAATCATATTTCCAGGAAAATTTCTACATTACACTCCCAGATGTCAACCAGATGATACAAGGATATTTTGGCTTGGAAACTTCTTTTCTCCTTTTCTGTTTTGCTTAAGAAGAAAAGAATTGCTTTTGTGCTGTTTACAAAGATTTCAGCATGATGTCTACTATTTTAGCCACTAACACAAACAACCTTGACAATCAGAATGTATTTTTTTCATCCTTCTTCATGCAGACAAGTAAGCAGTCATCAATTACAATCCCACACATGAAATACAAATTTAGCACTACGGAAATGAAAACTAAAGCAATTTGTACCTTTACTATTCCAAGGGGATTCATTCTTGCTCTGTTTACTATGAAATATTTCCTCTCTTGAAGTCAAAGTTATATCAATGTCACCGACCTTAAGTTGAATCATAGTGAGAAGATGATATCCTGGCATTCCTGGCATCATCTCCTCATTACTGAACTTGCTAGTTAGCATATGTTTTAAAACAATGCTCAGGCATTTGTTTTCCTTAGATTGCAGTCAAGCTTGATTTATTTGAGTTGATAACATCAAATTTAAGAGTAAAAAATGCATTTTAGAAAACTGATTTTTAATTGATGTCCAGTAAACAAATTAACTTTATCAGCAAAATAGATTAAAATGTTTCTTTACCCACTACATAATCTTTCTTAATAATAGCTGTCATGACTCTAGCAGAAAAAAAAGCTAAAATGCAAAAATGTATGAATATCTATAGATGCATAAGTTTCTGTGCACCTTGTTGTCAATGGCTTGAAAAACAGAAAGACAGTTCTGATTGGAAAATCCTATTTCACTTCCAGTTCTTATCCTTCTCTTGCCACGGAAACAACCAGAATATTAATATGGTTGTTCGTTCTTCTACTGCACTGGTCTGTCATTTTCCCTATTTATATAGCTATTTGTCCCCAGTAACATAGCATTTCACACACACATATGTACATGTACACACATGTACACACATGCACACTGATCACAGTGAGTTATAAATTAACAGGGTAAATAGAGGAGGGGAGCTCTGTGTCATGCTGGCTCTTGCGGGAAACTATGCCATGTAAAATGTAATAGAAATGTCATAAATGGTGCACCTCAATCTCCAACACACCCAAAGGGACTTTGTATTTTCACTGCTGAGTGTACATTTGAGTGTACGGGCACAGTTATACTGAGTGTCTCAACACTTGCCAGTGTCCAAGACCAAAAACTTTATCACCCTGCTGCCTGACCCCCGTCTCTGGACACACCTCTGCACCTCCAAATCAACTCCAGCATGGTGGATGATGTCACTCCAGATTTATGCTCATTGAAACGGAGAAGGCTTTGGTTGAAGATGTGCCTGTGCCACACGGGACTCCTGCACCCTCTCTCCCATAAACCTCTGCACTGCTATTCCACTGCTCTCCTCCTCCTCTTTTAAAACTGTTAAAAAGTGATGACTGACAATGCAGGTGGCTAGCACCCATTCTACTGATTGGTCTTGCTCTTTATTTCCCTTCTTCTCTCTGGTCTGCCCCATCTTGTCTTCCACTCAAACTGTTTGCAACAGGGATCACCTTTGGGCTGCTCCAGCACAGGCCAAATGCAATGGGGATCTGAAACATCATTAGGCTGCCTGGGCACTAAGGGCCCTGCTCATCCTTCTTTATTTTAGGTAGTAATGGAGATGCCTAATTTGGGAATGTGTCCACACTGCGATGGTTCTGTCTCCATTGAGGTGAAAAAGGCATTTTGTCAAGACGATTAAGCCTTGCTAAGGTCTGGAGAGGTTTCAAAGTGCTTATTTCACTCTGTGGTTTAGAGAAGAAGCCTAGAGCAAATACGCCTCACAGAGCATCACAAATTAGGTGGGATACTCTGGGGCCTATGGAACAAATATAAAAACCTTCATGTACCATACCACCAATCCACAATAACTACCTTCCCTGTGCAGGGCTCTGTTACAGTAGCACAGCGACACTGATTTTGTGTGATGGGCTGGCATGGAACTATCATCCTCATTTTCCTTGAACACAAGGCCAGAATTTGAATCCAAACCCTGATGGGCTTTTCCATACAATATTTCAAATTGGTGTGTTTAGATGGGAAAGTCAGGACCACTGCATTAGTGCCCAGGATATTTGGCTGAACCTAATGTCTCTAATTTTGAGCATATGGTTTATTGAATTGTAATACTTTCCAAGATAATTCTGACTGCCCTATTCTGAAGGATTTGTATTCTCAAGTAGAACATGCACAAGAATAAAGATTTTGATTGCAGCTTTAATATCAAAGTAATATGTTTCAATTGACTAAGCAGGCCACTAACAATTTAGATAAAGGGATGCAATATAACAATTAATGAGCTATACACAAATTCCTCATTGTTCATTAACCCTTCAGAGGCTGCATATCTGCATATAGCCCATGTTTTCCCTTCATTTTGCCAGCACTCTAAAAGATGGCAGGGTTCTCAAAATATGCTGCTAAGAGGTTGTTTTAATGTATGGTAAGTGATATGCATACAACATTACGAAATAATATGTACAAAGCACTGGTAATGGTCCTAACAGTGGTAATGGAATTTACTGTAATTTCTACAGGGTGAAATTTTAGTTAATATCCATTATAAAATCAGCTATCTCAAGCAGAGCTGGGTTTGCGAGATCAGTCAGCCTGGGGCAAAACTCTACTTGAAAGAGCAGCAGGATAGGAAAGCTTTCAGGGAATGGGTTACCCACTCCCTTATTCTCAACTTCAGCCCCAGCAAAAATGAAAACAACCCAAGGCCTACTCTGTTTGTGCACGCAAGATTTTTCTTTAGCAGCATGGTAAACACCTCGTGCTATTGTGGCACATGTTGCAGCATCTGGTACGCTCTGGAGGGGTCCAGATCTGGTAGTTACGTGATTTCATGAGAACCATCACTTTTCTCATGTAGTTCTTTGACCTTGTGGGTTGTGGCAAAAAGGCTCGAATTATGAACCCTGAAAAAAGTGAAGAAATTGTTGTCATAAATATTCAAATTCTTTCTTCCCTTTTGTTTTTCCTGACTCTGCCAAGCCTTCTTCATGAGGTCCTTGGGGTGGGAGCATTAGGGTGGGTTGCCACAGCTGCTTCTACCTTTGGATGTTCTCATTCCTCCCTATTATTTTGGCTCTATTTGCGTATTTGCTTGATTATTTGACAGAGCTTTTTAGGTTGGAAATGGCAGATATACATAGATGTATATTAGCTGGGGTAAATAAGAGTATTTCTACTGATTACAGTAGGCTATATTTCCCCTTTTAACAACTCAGAACTTTTCATCACTGAATTTGACATTCAGGTGACCTACGTACAAATGACACAAAATTATCATCCCTGTTTTACAAACGGGGAGCAGAAATATGAGGCATATTGAAGCAGTTTTCCCAAGGACACACGGTGAGTCTTTAACCAAGCCAGAACTCAAGCAGAACTCAAGGGCTCCTGGAGGCCATCCCAGCATCCCATCCTCCTGGCAAGTGAAGACACTAAAAGGCCATAAAAGTGTATGAGACAACTGAGGGAATCATGTCCATAATTCATTCACTTGAGCTTTGTTTTCATTCATAAACTCATCAAAGATCAGAGCCCCTGAAGTGAGTTATAGTCCTGTGCTCACGGAAAAGCTGTTTCTTAATCTCAAATGGACCTTTGCCTTTATGGCTATGCCATGGGTGCAGTTAATATACTTCCACTTACCTTTTTATTGTTAGCGCAGATATTAATGACGTCATCTGTATTCCCAGCTCTATGAATAGGGAATACCTGTACAGACCAATACCCCACCTGCATGGTAAATGGATTACCAGTGCTTGTGCAAATGTAATTCCAAACCAGCAGGAGCCAGTCGTTAGAGGCCTGTCAAATTAAATGGATTTTGGATCAAGTCCACTCTTCCTAGTCCTAAAACACCCACCTATGTATGACTAGACCAATATTACTTGATATTCTCATACAGATATGAAGCTGCCTCCTTTAACTCTTCATATGAGCCAAAGCAAGTTGGGTGTGGAGGAGTCTGCAGGGCAGGAGCTCATTTTCTCTTTCTTGTGGAGCAGAGTGGCCCAAGAAGAGATGCTCTGTGGCCATGACTTCCTCACAGCTCATGGACAGGGAAAAAATCCTTTTGCAGACTAAAGGTTCAGCCCGGAAAAGTTTTTGTAATTTTTCCCTAGACAAAGAAGGAAATTTCTACATTCACGAAGGACCAGACTCCCTTGCCCCGAGCAGCACTTAGTGAGCAGTCTCCACTATAGTAAAGATACAAAATATATCCTTAAAAATAAGTACTCTTTCATAAAATATAAAATGCTTGTCATCTTGGTTTGAAAGCATTTCTAGTTGCTTTTGAAAGAAATTAATACAGTAAGACTGCATTATCACAAGAGATTGTGACTATGCAGATTCCTGTGGCTGTCTGATATGTGTGCATCGTAGCTATTTCAGTTATTTCATATAACATTCGTATGTATGGCACATATTTCATTGTTCCTGAGGCTTGAGTACCTTGAAATTATAATTTTTTATTTCAAAATGTTTGTATACAACTAAACAAATTCAAGGTGGACAGTAACAATATTCAAGGTGGACACAAGCACAAGCAAATAGAAAAGGAGACAGACAAAAAAATAGCCCATCATTTTAGAGCTGGGGTGCTTGACTACTTTGGAAAAAGGATTTCAGAAAAAATCCCACTCTGCATTTTTTCCCCTGGTGCATCAAAGTTAAAAATCAAATCAATACCATCTTAGTATTAGACGGTGGTGACAGCATGTGGACATCAGTGCTGTAATTAAAAAGGCATTCAGCTCAGTTGGTAAAATGTAATTTTAGCTGTAGTCACTGGCTGTTTCCAAGCAATCTATTTACCCCAAAATGTCCTCAGGCATGGACTGAAGAGTGTGAAATGATCGAGTTTTAGTTATCCTCATACATAACAAATTTCAATTATAATTCCTACTGTAAAAAATGTTATAATAATATTACACTGAAGTCCCTGCACTAACTGACACCACGAATAGAAGAGCAGAAAGAAACTTTCTCTGCTCCCGTTACTCTCATTTTACATGGGACTTCTTCCCTGAGCCTGCACAGGGTCTAACCCCAGCTGCTGACTGAGGCACCATCCTGTGCTGCCCTGGTCCGTGGCCCAAGCCATAGACTGTCCTGGGAAATCATGCTGCAAGATTTCCTCCTGCTCTGATAGGCACCATCAGAAGAATGTCCCTCATTGCTTAAAGACTGGCAGAGCTCTGGCTTCAGATAGTGCTCACAGAAAAAGCTTAGGGCCACTCATTAAAGTAGCAGCTAAATTAATGGTAAGCAAAGTTAAGCAAAATGCACATAGCGTTTAACTTTCTAAGCTAAAACTATCAACCAATTAAACTGAATAGCATGGCTGAATTAAATATTAAACTTATTTACAGATAAGAAAACTGAGGCAGAAAATCAAAAGGCCAGTTTTGAGGATGGTACCTCAGCGCCAATTGGCATTTCTTTTGGGTTAACTTACTTCTTTCTAAAATGTTGTGTGCCCACAAGCAACCTTGCCACTGCTGTAAATTATCTGATATTCTACCGCTCGTTATGAAACCCATGGAGACGGACCTCCCCTCAGTGCCGCAGGGCTGCCTGCATCCCCATCCGTAACCCCAGGCCCCTGCACTGACTGCACATCTTGCTCCTCCCACCGCTTGACCAGCTCCTGGGGTCATTCATTTCCTTCCACTGTATTGCCCTGCCATGGTCTTCTCCTGGTGGGACCCACCTTGCTGGTTAAAAGCGAGTGCTGCTTCGGGACCCCTGGGCTGTCCTGTTTACTGAGCAGTCAAATTCACTGTGTCCCCGACCCACGCACTCTGCAGCGGGGACAGGATACCCTTCCCCATCAAACACAGCAAAAGCATTTACCCCAAAACATGAAAGTGAGGGTGTACAGGCTTTTGGACTGGTTTATAAGCATCTTCTGGAGGCTGACAAGGCTTCTGCCAGTCCTCAGAAGGTCTGTTGCTGTGTTAGGTAGGTAGCCGCTCTAGCTGCCAAGGGTCTCACCACTCGCCTCCATGTATCCCCGTGGGGCTGAACATGATGCAGACCAGGAAACTGGTTTTGAAAGGCAGAGATTATCTGTCTGATGAATCCAGAAGCTGGCAGAGGCTTGGAGATCCAGCAGGTCCCCAAACCAGAGACTGAACTGGTTGGCACAGGAAATATAAGTGCAGTAGTAAAAACAATAATTTCTGGTAAATATGGAATACAAGTTTGTTTGTTTCAGGAAGGGCGGAAATTAAAGTAGAAGCAGTGAGATAATATGTTTGCTTAATTCTGTGCTAGACCTTACAGGGAAAAGAGGAGAGGTTCAGATAAAAAGACAAATCTGCACTGCAATATGCAGTGCAAATACATATGCAGCCTGGCATTTCCTACTCTCTACTCTTGTCATGGTAGCTATTATTCTCTCACCTCTGCCCAGTAAGCCTGGTGCTATCAGACATAGGGGTGGGCAGCTAGGAATACCAGATGTGTTACAAGGCAGGTGGTTTGAAGGACAGCCACTTTGACTGTAGTGTCAGATGAAAAGTTTAGAACCATTTTCCTGACTCTCGATTTCATCAGGGTCCTCAGCCTTGAGCTGATACGAGGTACAATGAGCTAAATGGGCCAAGTCTTACAGCGCAGAGGTTTCCAGGGAGGTTTTAAGGCCCTTCCCTTTGGGCTGCTGTAGGAGGCAGGTTATGGTATGCTGCGTCTTACACTGACCGTTGTTTGTTAAAAAGTGAGAACGTAAATTAGGGTGTATGCCCTAATCTGGCATGCAGCTGACTCCTGTTCCTACAGCAGAAAGGGGGCACCAGGCAAGCAGCAGCAAGGAGAATTTTCTTAGTTTCTCACTGCCTCTCTCTGCAGAATTCTTCCCTCGTTTGCGGGAGATGCTGCACTATAGCATCCTTCAAAGCAAGGTTGGCTTGTCCAAACACACATACAATTACTGGCCTGTCTCTGCTGCTTCTCTTTAGCTAGTCAAGTCCCTAACAATCCTATTACACATGGCATTTTTCTTCCATCGTCAAAAATTGCCACAGCTGCTATGTTCCCTTTCCATGTATGTTTCTTTCTTATGACAGCTCAGAGGGTCTACCAAAATAGGGGATCTTCTGACATCTCTGTCACATTTTACCATGGCCAAGCTTACCGAGCTGAGAAGAACAAGTATTACCACATGTATGAAAAAATACCAATTTTATCATTGTTTGCATGACCAGGTTAAAATCCAGGGGCAAAGCTTCTTGGATTTTAGTGCAGCTGCGGACACAGAGCAGTGACCATGTACTGGGGTGCTCACAGTCTCTGGTTTGCATCAGAGGGAAAATGAACCCAGAGAGGAGAGGACGTGTTCAAACAGTTCTCACACACATTCCAAGGGAAGGGTGAAACGATATAGGAATACAAAAATGTCTTCTGAAGCACAGAAAATGGGAGAGGAAAGGACAGAGAAGGGTTAGAGAGGGCTCATAAAGATGACTGAGAGGTAAACAGGCCACCTTGGTGGCTTTTGGGGAGTGTGCAAAGCCTCCCTCAGCCTTTGGGTGTAGTGCAGCGTCCAGCCTGACACACTGCCATATTTTGGGGCGCACATCTCATTATTCCTGCAATCCCTTTTGCTGTCTTCTGAGCAGAGAACATCCATTAGCTTCCCACCTGCATTGCTGCATGTGGTCTTGAAGGCACAAACTTATCTGCACATCATTTATTTTTAGGTTTTTAAAAGATTCTAGCTTACTGTATTGACATACAGTGCTCACTATTTCTCCCTGCTGTCAATAGTTAAAACAACATTAATTGACATTGGATTTATATTCATGGTATGTTTCTTGAGCAATTCATTAAAATGTCCGGGCTCACTGCCATAAAATGCAACTATGGACTAAAGTAGATCTCATATACAGTGTTGCAGGAGCCCCACGTGATGCACAGGAAGAGCTCCTCACCACAAAATGACCAGTACCTTACTCATTAACGACATGTCTCTATTTATTCAAAATTAAGAGCAAAATGTGTTCCTCATTTTTTTCTAGAATCCCTCTTCATTGCTGTGTACAACATTCAGCCGAACAAGCTGTCAAGTGGGAAAAGGAGTAGGAGGTGACCAGCTTTCCCTTCATCCTTTCAACTAGTGTGCAAGCCAGCACACAGTAACTATCAGGGGGAGCACATAGTTTTTAGTAGCCTGCAGGCTAAACATCCCTCCTCCATCTACCTGTCTATCTTCCTAATGCACGTTGCACTGTCACTCTGAAAGTGCTCAGAATATGCAGAAAGAGCTCCCAGGAAAGCCCAGGGAGCAGAACTCAACCTGGCTCTTTTAGAATAGTCAGATGAATACCAGTACTTTCTTTGCCCATAAATACGGGCAAAAGGGTCCTTTTATCAGTGCAGTAGACAATGCCGTATTTCTTAAGATGGAAAGATCCCAAGGTATCAAATACCTAAACTGCAGATTGCTGATGTTCAGGAGAGTACAACAGGGACTTCATACTGTTTTTATGCTGCTCCCTAGACATCGCCTTCTGGCCACGGTTGGGCACAGGCTACTCAGCCAGGTGGCTCTTTGGTCTGACTTGATGCCAGTTTTTTTCCTAATATCTTAAATGATTTCCAGACTACTGAAACACCTTGGTATTGGCGAGTCTTTTATGATGAGCCTTGCAGCGCGATGAAGATATACGCTAACCCGCTGACAGAGTCCAAAGTCTGGTGCCTAGGACACAGAATATAGGTATTAATTACCTCAGTACACTTTGGCTACATCTATGTGGGTGAATTCAACATGCCCAGGACTGTTTTCTGGCCAACTGGCTTGGAACAGCTTGAGTCCATATATACACAGATTGCCTAATGGGAACGGTCTCTGGGCTGACCTAACTTCTGTAGCATGTCCAGGAATTGCTTGGGAGAGTGCTAGTTGGCCCGGTCAAAACTGTGCCAAGGACCCTTCTAGCAATTTAATGGTTCAGACAATCAAGTTTCAGTGCCAGAGGATTTTCATCTGAGTTATTTAATTTACTTGGGTAGTATTAGCCTTTGGGAATCCAAGAGTCTAAGCTCATTGATAGCCTTCTATATATCACCTACTCTTATTAGCAAGAGTAATAGCACTTTCTTGATAGCAGCACATATCTCCATTACAACAGCTTTGAAATGGTCTGCTCTGAAGCAGCAATCAGGAGTGGCAAGCTTCCAGGTAGTCTGGCTAAGCACCTGCCTGTGCTACAGGGCACCGTGCCGTTTCTGTTCCAGGATGACGTTATCCACATCTCTAGCAAAGTGGACACGAGCCTACCCAAGTCCTGAGTCTACCGCCAGTCATTTTAGGTCTGAAGCACTATTGTCCCACAGTCCCTGCCAGTTGGACAGGCCTAAAAGCACCAAATAAAATTGTTCATAGAAAGAAATAGGTCAGCAGCCTTCACAGCTCTAGCCACTTCCTCCTTAATACTTTGGTTCAGAGCGTGGGCATCCGTATGTTTGCAGTGACCTGTTTGTGGCTGGCACCCCAGCAATCTTTTCTCTACGGTGTCCGATCCTGCCCTGCAAGCGGAGCTGGCTGCAGAGAGCAGAGGGATGCTGGGATGAACTAGGACAGCTATGGAAACTGGATTTTTTGACACTAGAATTCCTTTGGCTTCAGATGAAAATCTCACTAAAAGAAGCATGAAACACCCTATGAAATGGGAACTCATACATGGAGCTAGCAAGAAGGTGGCTTTGCACTGTGTGTGTAGCTCTGCTCTTTTACAGCTGCCTGTGTGCTGTTTTACCATTCTTTTACCAGATGGCAAAGGCACTTAATCTGAAATAACAGGATTTCTCTCTAAAAGCACAAATACAAAAACTTCCTGCAGAATGCAACATGATGTAAAACCGTTGACCAGGGTGGTTTTCTGGTGACGTGGTTCCAGGCTCTCCAGCTAAGCAGTGTTTGCAGGCACCCAGCCCCCAGGTATCAGACCACAGTGGAGAGCAGGGAGCCCTCATGGCAGGGCCACAGGGTGGGGAGCACACTGCTCCAGGCACTGTGGGTCCCACCTGAAGCACACGATCAGGCATAGCAATGCCTCAGTCCTGTATTTCAGACTGATACAGTTCTCGCAGAAGTAAGGTGGGAATTTTTTCAGTTGGCTTTTTGGGGAATGGGGTCAGGCAGGCTCTCAGCCCCAGGAATGCACGAGCAGAGGGTCTCCGAGTCATGGTGAGAGCTCAGGAGATCAATAGATCCCCCTTTTTTCTTTATAACTGAGACAGATTAGAGACAGTGCACCCCTTTCTTGGCAAATGCATGTTTCCATCTCTCTCCTGGCTTCAGCTGAGCAGAGACAGCATCCAGCTCAGCGGTAGCAGCTGGACTCGCACTCTGATGTAGGATAGTTGCATAATGTCATGCGATCTCTTCTGTTCTCCTCCCTCACCCCACTGGGGATCTCTCGTGATAAAAACAGTAAAAGGCGCTTGATTTATTTTGCTGACTAGAACATTTCATTATATTGATTCAGCTCATGAAAGCCCCACAAGGAAATGGAAAATAGCCCATTATTTTTAATTTCCAATTGGAAAAGTTACAACACATTTCTATTTATGATGTGCATGTGTTTTTTTATCTAAATCATCAAATTCAGCACTTATTTTTAGAACAGTCTATTTCCATCATTAAGGAAAGACTAAGGCTTGAACTTGTGGTTCTCTATATCGCAAGCTGCTGAGGTTCAAAGAGATTATTCATATATATCTTGCATGGAGTTGGTGAGGAGGTGAAACTGCCAAATATCCTGAACTTCTCTATTTTGGGAAAAATGGTGGGCTAGGATGATCTTATAAAATGTATTCACGGCTTAAATTGAACAATTTAACACTCTGAAGCTTAAGTAAAAAATTAATAGAAGGCAAATCTTTGAAGTGGTGGCATGTGTGTAAGCCTCTTGTCCCCTGCAGCCAAAAAAAAAAAGTCATCAAGGCTTCAGACAAGCAGCATTAAGCATTTGAATTCTCCATAAAAATATTCATGATGTAGAGCAATTACTTGTTTTTGATATTAGAGAAAAGTTGCTAAAATGTGTTTATTTTGTCTCTCTCTGTATAAAATAATTTGGAATATATGTTTTGTACAACTTCTGCCTCATGGTAGATTGATCCTTTGTGGTGCAATCATATACCCCCATGCACATACACACATGTACATATATATATTTATACACACATGCACACACAGAGAGAACAAATAGACTAGATGGCCAGAAATTCTTGGCACGTACTCTGTTATTTCTGTGTTGCTCTTGCTTGAAGCACATGTTTAACATTTTACTTGACTTGAAAACTCAGTAAGGTAGATGGATTAAGGAAAAAAAGCCAAAGGTTGAAAGGATGAATAGCTTAGAGAATAAAGCATCGGGCACTTACAGTACTGCTGGCATTGAATACAAGGAATCAGTCCTACCGACCTCAAAAGGGTGAGGAATGAAACTCAAACACACCCGGTTTGGTCAGCCCCAAAAACCTAACCGAACAAAGACATCCCAAACCTGCAGCTTGGGTTAAAGAGCTAAGACACTAATCCAGTACAAAAGGCTTTATTCAGACTGTTTACCCTTTTGTATGTATGTATATACAATCAAAACTAATTTTTTTTCAGACCCTAATGTGAACCAGTGCTCTATACAAATCTGGGGGGAAAAAGTCCAGCAAGTTATTTCACTGACAAAAGTGGCCTTTATGTTGCTTCAAAAGTGGCCTTTACTCTTTGCAAAGTTCCTTTAGAATAAGGTCCGCGAGGAATTTTGTGGAAAACAGAGCTACTTTACAGTATTTTCTCTGCATTGACTCTTTAAACATACTAAATCTGTGCTTTGTTAACTAAGCATTCAAATGTAGAGAAATCCAAAGAGCAGGTCAACTTTCTGTCCCTAACGACAGCTTTCCCTCTCCACTGGCCAATGGCCTGGTCACACAACCTAACCTTCTGCCCTGGAAGATTTATCATCAGCTTTGCATACGTCCTTCGCGCTTTGAATTAAACGGGGCTGCTCAACATGCCTTAAAATTTAGCGCCTGCGTATGTCTGCTCGACTGAAACCCAAGTGTTATTAGTGCCAAAAGCTAATTGTAGATCTTTTGCTCATGTTGGTGAGTTCAAAATTTAGCGTAGCGTGTGTCTTGCTGCCTTGATTAAACTGTAAGCTCTTCAGGGAATGGCTCACCTCTTATTCTCCGTAGCTTTCAGCGTACTAGGACTCTAACTTCAGCTGGGGTCTTTAGGTGCTACCACAATATAGATAAATAAAAGACAATATATAAC
The DNA here is from genome assembly GCA_013400535.1 of Scopus umbretta. Taxonomy (NCBI): domain Eukaryota; kingdom Metazoa; phylum Chordata; class Aves; order Pelecaniformes; family Scopidae; genus Scopus; species Scopus umbretta. Next base: position 25,070 of record VZTL01015152.1, read on the forward strand.
AGTCCCACTGAAGAAAGTGGAAGTATCAGGACCTGTCTACATGAACCTTCTGTGAAAGACGTGAAAGGCAATAAATAAAGGTAATTTAAGCCATCTGAAAACAACTGATTAAACCAGCAATTAGATCAGAAATAAGGCAAAAAATGGAAATCTTTCCACAAGCATTTTCTGTTCTTTTCAGAGGTGCAGTGCAAAGTCAATGTATCACTCATCCCTACCCAAGCCTTGCTTTGATTTATGCCTTCTTAAATAAAAAAAAGACAACCTATGTGATTTTTGCTGCAAAGTGTTTTTGCAATACTTCTCAAGAGAAATCCATGCCTGTACTAACAAAACTTACATATATCTCCTTAACTGGTAAAAAGACAAGCTTCCCAGAGTTTCTAGAAGACAGGGCTGGATCAAATAAAAGTACACATGAGTCCAAACCTTCTGTTTCTTGTCTGCAGATATTAAGTATATTGCTGTGAATATAGAGCTGAAAGACTATTCAGATGCAAGAAGGCAATACTCAATTTCTCCTCCCAAAGACAGTTTCTTTGTCAGAATTAGAGGAATTCTAAAGGGCTTTTCACTTGCACAAAAAGCCGCCTGCCAGCAATGATCATGGTTAAACAAAAAGCACGTCCAATAGAGCAAGCCACTCATGTGACTATCATTTGCAACCCAGGTACTGGGAGCAAACGCTGGCTGCATACTTTGATCTAAATACACCCCAATTAAGGTTTGACTGATTATCTGTACTCACAGAGTGGAGGTAGGCAAATTTAACAAATAGCAATGAGGAAACTTAGGTTTATGGAGTAATTTAACAGAGGCAACATAATGGCAATAACATGGGAGCAGCAGACCACCTGCTCCTCTGCTGGGTTCACTTTCTCATGGACCTGTCACACTGGAGAGCGCCTCACACAAATAAAACAAGAAATAAGTAATTCTCCTGGAGAGCAATTGTTAAACACCCGGTCCTGAAATACACCCTGATGGAAGCTGATATTAAGTGACATTTTTAAACCTGTTTGAGGAATTCAAAGGTCTCATTGATTACAGCAGAGGTTTTAACCAAAAGATGTGTGAAAACAATTAACGCTTCTCACTTTGTGAATTACATGTGGGTTTTGCCATGACATTATCCAAAAAGCTGTAGGTGCCGGAGAAAATCTTCATTAAAACAGCATACAGAAAATAATGGAAAACATTTGCCTTTCTTTAATTTCTTTTATATCACAATTTAACATTTGTCAGAGATTCAGAGCTTTGTTATTTGGGTAAGTTATAATCCTAATTTAGCTCTTTTTCCTTGTGTTGGGTGTTTTTGCTTTATTAGCATATTTGTTTAATCACTACTGAGCAACATGGAGTGAAATTTTGAAGTAATAAATACAATAATACCTCTTAAAAAATGCAGATTGTGCCATGAGACTGATACCAATGGATCTAGAAGATAAAACTGCAATATAAAGTACCTTTCTTGTTTTGGTGGATGAGAGGAAAGAGGCTAAAAACATAATGGAACGGTGGTAGGATGCATAACTAGGCAGAGGCTCTGAAAACAGTATTACTATGATGTTATTTCACATTTGTGAATCAAAAATGGGGAAATGGGTTCAAAAACCAGAGTCGCTAAGTGTTGCTCCAAAGAATGTTGAGATGGGATATTTTCCCAGAACATTTGGCCTGGATCCTAAGGGACTAATTTTACCTTCAGGTGACCTATGGACATGAGTCAGCACCTTGGGTAAGCATTTGAAAACAGATGCCCATGCACCATTTGTTCCCTTCCTCTTGCCACTGATATAAATGACAATTAATATGCACATCTGAACATGCATATTCACTGCGGGACTGCAGACACTAGAGACCTTTGCTTCATTGTCATAATGTGTTTTTTCCCATGAGTAAATTTACTGCTAATTCTTTCAGCTCTCACAACTGAGCATTGTTAAAAATAGAAAAGGAAAAAAAAAAATTCAGACACAGTTGGTGAGAAATCTTAAAGTTTTGATTAAAAAGATGTTGACACAGATGTTGTGAGTGTTCATGTCTGACAGCCTCTTCTGCAGACTGGGTTTCCTGGGCAGAGTAAGCGTGGGATTCAACTCACCTCACTTCAGAAGTCTTAAACATAGATGTCCTAACCATTCTGGTCTTTCTTCACTGTGGATAGAGAAAAAAAAAAAAATGACCTTCTCAGAGAACCATTCATCTTAGTTTTTTTAGACAGCTACACTGCTTGAATTGCCTCTAGAGGGGCCTCTTTTCCTCCATTACAGTGAAAATCCAAATTGAAGAGCTTAAGTTGAGATGACTAACTCCTAGGCATCTGCTTTAGGGCAGAGCTTCTCTTACAGATATTCAGTTTCTCTCACATTTCAGGTAGGCTGTGGTTGGTGTGTGCTGGGGTACCGAATGCATCGGAGAAGGTTGGACCGTGAAGGGAAAGGAGATGGCTCCCAAACTCATAAACAAATGATGAAGAAAAAAAAGGATCTGCTTGGAATGGAGCTGACTCTGAGAGGTTCAGATCTTGATCTAGACCTGGATTTTGGGATACGATAGCCAGTGGAAAAGAGCAGGGACCAAAATTTGCATCAGGTCTTGCACTGTTCTGCCTGTGCTCACAAAATGTTGCAGGTCAATGGTTGGCACTAAGTGCCATATGCAGCAAAACGCCTGCTCACTGTGGAATCAGCTCAGGGTCGCGTGTCAGCTTAAACTCACAATTTCTTCCATTTATCAGCTCCTGTCACAGCTGGAACATTACTTTAAGGCAGCAGAGATTTGGGGTGTGCGTCTGTTAATTTTACTTTACTGTGAAAATGTTCATGATAGTCCTTTTACTATCAAGATGTAATGCTGCTGATTAAATTACAAATGACACACTACATCAATTCTTATTAGAGATGCTCAGGTCTCTGAGTATGTACGCTCATGTGACTGATACCCCTCTTGCCCATTTCTCATAACATTCAACCCAGTAATTATCAGCAAAGATTTCAGACCATACTTGAGGTAGTCACGCATTTCACTGTCAATCAACGGTTTTATTTTTTTTGGCAATGTTTATGTGATATCAGGGGTCAGAGGTTTTTAACCCTACTTCCCCTGGTGAACTATTACAATCCTCTGTTGGATTTTGCTGGGAAAGGAACATATCCTATTATGCTGCCATCAATTCTTCATCTTGTAGCATCACTTCACAATTCACAGGTATGATATCATTAAGGCTGAAATTCTACCATACGTTGAACACTTTGTTTATTTCAATAAGACCTGAAAGGACTAGTCTTCAGATACGATGAAGCCTGTCAACCCAGACTTCACCAGTTTTTGTACACTAACAATATTTTATTGTTTAATGATAGTTTAAGACTGTACTAGATACAACTTGTTCATAACTAGTCTGAAAAAGGAGATTAACTTTTGCAAACAGTTGTCTTTCATCCTTTTTTACCCAAAGCACAAATACATTTGACTGAAAACTGAAAATGTTTCATTTTTAATGCAATAGTTTAAATTTTATATTACGACAGGGGACAACTTTTTGGGAAAAAAAGAAGTAATGATATAATCAGACTGTTCACCGAAAAAAATCCATTTTGGTGGAAAATGCTTGGCAGGGCTATTTCTTTACAACTCTCCGAGCCCTATACCTGTACTTTATGAAAACTTTATAAGTCCTGGATAACCTCTGTAAGTGGATAAAGTGAGAAATGTAACATGATAATTCCTGAAAGCAGCACTGCAGCTACTCTGGTTTTATAGTGGCACTTATGCTCTTTTAATAATAATAATAATAATCATCATCATCATCATCATCATCATCATCATCATCATCCCTTTTCATTTTTTCTACCAAGTCACAATATGGTAAGAACACAAGGTATGCCTCAGTATAATTCTGCAGCACAGACTTGGCAAAAATTTGGAAGCAGTGGCGTGACAGCAGAGCTGAGAAAATGAAACATAAAACTGTTGACAAAAGTAATGCAAGTCTTAATAGAGATGCAGTAAATAGAAGCCACTGGAATATTTTGACCTATAAAAAGGTGGTCCTTTTGGAAAAAAAACACTTACATATGTTCAAGGCAGACTGGGCTTTTTAGTATGATGCTGCGGAGGCACAAGGGTACTGACATAGTCCTAGAGTCGCCTTTTAATAAGTGAAGTGTTAGGGGGCTGGGGCAACCCATGGGGGTGATATGGAGCCGCTTGCTTCCAGGTCACTGCTTTGAATCTGGCCTCAGCTGATGCCAGCTGAGAGCCGTCACTCTTTGATGACTGCTTGGTGGCCTTAAGAACTTCCCCCTTGCTTGAGTTCAGCATGAGTAGGTGTTTGCTGCACTGGTGAGCGCTTTCATGGTGGCAGGTTTAGCATGGGGATGATGGGGCTGGGTCTGGTGGTCTGTGCAAGACCAGGGTGGTGTGAGTAGGGCACATTGTTCCTGTGCCTGTAACTCAGGGTATCAACTGCTGTGCTGGTGCAACCATGTTAGCAAAGAAGCTCCCTGCAGCACATCCGTCTTGAGGACACAGAGTGCTTTATTCTACATGGCCGTTCCTCAGTATCATTCCTGAACAGTTTGTAGTAAGTGTGCTAATCCTAAAAATGTTTTGTTTTATGAATAGGTCAGTCTTATGCCATTTTACATCTATCCCCCCATCTCCCACACCGTGCACCACCTGAAAGCCCAAAAGGAAGCTCACAAAACAGCATAACATTTTCTAGCTATTTATTTATTTGCTACGCTTACTTTCTAATGGAGTGTATGCAACATCATATTTAAAACATGACCTTAGAAACTTAAAAACACATCCGTTTCTCCCAAAGAATATACAGCTGCCAGAGAAAAGGGGACATTCAGTAAACTGCATGTCACTATCAGCTATTGATAGCCAGTGATTTGTTCTGAATCCAAAGGCTAAACCAAACCTCATGCTGCTGTATGTCAGATGCAATTGGTCCAAAGTCAAAGTTTTACAGCTCAGACAGGGCGCACTTTATCCTTCAGGCTGCTACTTAAGATAGCCATGACCCTGAGGAGAACCAGTCAACAAAACAGACAGACAAGAGGATGTGATTTGTATGCATCCCTGAGCCTGCTCAAATCACCTCTGACCTGCAGGTCAGGCTGCAAATGACAGCAGAGTGCATGCACCTGATCAGACAGCACATTCTCATTAGAAAGCCTGGGAAAAGGGGGCAGCTACACTGTGTTTACTCATAGACCAAATGCAATCTATCCAGGAAATGAGAAGAAAAAAGATCAATTTAGCTCAACAGAAGGATGTGAGCGACATGTAAGTATGTTATGAAATTCCAAATCAAACTGCTTATTCTTATAAACCTAGACGGGAGCTCTCTGCCTGGGTGAGGTACCAAGAAGACAGGTTAGCAACCAAAAAGGGGTATTTATTTGCTGCAGAATGCCATGCTGGGAGTCTTCTCTGGGGTGCATAACCTTTACTATAATAGACTGAGATCCATGATCAAAGGCATTTATAGGCTTGATTTGCTGCTGGTACTAGTTGAACGCCAGTGCAGTTTGCTGATTTGATAGTCATATCGTCATTGTTGTTAATTCACATCAGTGGTATGTTAATTTATCCAGTAGAGAAGGCTGGATTTATCCAGTAGAAGGGCAGTGTTCACACAGAAATCCAGGCTTTCCTAAATTTGGTTGTGTGGATATAGGAGCTTGTCAAGTTATTGGAGAGATCAAAACCATGGTTCTGCTGTCAAGCTTCTACAAAGTTTGGAGGCAGCTCGCACTGAGGTTTTTGGTTTAGGACAATTTTGAGCACACTTGGAATAAGGCTAGAAGTTGAAGGGTGCGTGTGTTTGGTGACTGTACTACTTTGTGCAGAGACTAAGGACCACTCTTCACTGGTTCTCAAAGTTACATGTGTTACATTTCTTATAAATTTCATGTGGCATCAGACTGAAGGTTACAGTGCTGTCACAATCTGTCTATGCTAAACAGGCCTGCCGATGGCAGCGAGGGACCTGTGGCCTGGGTACACGGCGCCACTCGTGCAGACACTAAGGAAATGTGATTTGTGCCTCCACTTGTCAGGGGCTGAAAGGACAGCTCTGGCCTTGGCGTCAGGTCAGACCTGGGGCTACACGGAAATCGTGCTGCCCACCTATTGCCTCAGTCCTAATGGAGATCAGCTTAGCACGCAACTCATCTGCCTCAGCCATTTCTGCTTCCAGCCCTCGCTGTGCCGCCTCCCTGCTTACTCCCACTTTTTTGCCCGGACATGAGAAGTGGCACTGACTGCACTGGGAAGGAATTCCTGGGCAGTCCTGCTGCAAACTGATCACAGCACTGAGGTTAAATCCACCCGTGCAGTCCTGGAGAACAGCAAATTTAGATCGAGTCCTTCTGGAGCTAGTCTATCTCCAGCACACACCAGAAGTGTTCTACTGATATGCTTCTTGAGTGAAGCAACTAGCGAAGTTGCTAGTGAGGAGGTCAACGTCATGTCCTATAACCATGCTCTTCCGAGAATAAAACTGAATGGTTTTATCCAGTAATGAATGATGCTCCCTGCTAGACATGGGCTTTTGCCGTAAACATGAGATGGGAAACAAGGCTGAAACAGAATTTAAGCCTAGTCCTTTGCTTGGATTGAGTGGGGACTCAGTGTGTGAAGGTTAGTTATTTTGCATTTTCCACAACAGTTCCACATATTTATGACAGATTTTAACCATGACTTTCAGACTCTTGTTTTCCTCCAGTGATATTCATGTCAGCAGAAAGGAAAGGAATCCTACACACTGGGGTTATTTTAAGGGGCATCATCCCTGTGAATTAAATGTGTGGTTTTTAAAGCTGTTGGTATAAGGTATCTGGTGACAGACGCATTCTGGTGAAGGAGCCATCCTTACTTTCTACATAGGTGTCAAACTACCACATGTTATGACATTAATGTTGTTTTGATGCCTACCGGACAATCGCCAAGGCTCATGAGTATATTGCCTCTTCGTCGGAATGAGTTTCAGCACCTTGAGCTGGGGAAGACAGAGAACATTTCTGACAGAGCTTCTCTGTGGAGAAGAAGAAAGAAAAGAAGTGTCCCTGTGAGGACCACTAACAGGGTCACAGCAGTCTGGATTCCTAGTAAAATCCTTTCCAGTGTGCTGGCCGCAGTTCTAGGGAGAAGATTAAAAATAGACTTTGTTGCTGGAATGAAATAAGAACAGAAGAACAAGAGAACAGCTGTACCAAGTCAGACCAAAGGTCCTCCTGCTCCTATCCCTGACAGTGTCTAGTAATAACTGCTCAGGGAAAGATTATGAGGAGGACAGCACAGAGTGACCCTTCCCATGGTAGATTCTCTCTGCATTCAGCTATCTGTAATTTAGGAATTTCCTGACACAGGCGTGGTGTCCACTGGACTTTTCTTTCTTGGCTTTGCATAGTTGCTTTTTGAGCCCATTTGGCTTCCACATCCTCTTCTAGGGAGGAGTTACGTAGTACAAGGAACCTGAGTACACCATGTGTGAAGGAGTACTTTTGGTTGTCTTATAATTAGTAATTTCATTTGAGGCTTCTTAATTACCAGGCCAAGAGAAACTGCAAGATTCTGACTGGAGGGAGAAAACTCATGAAGCCAAAAAATCTCCCCATCGTTTATCTTTGTCATGGTTTCTCCTACATTACAAGCCACGCAGTTGTTGGTGAGCTGCATTGTGCTAACAGGAGCATATGGAAAGTACAAGAAATGACAGCAGAGTCTGGAAGGAAATGCATTTTGGTATCATATGCACACCTGTAGGTACAGAAGAGAGATTTTGAAAGCTTACAACGATGTGTCTGCCAGCTCTCACAAACTGCACAGCCACTTTCAAAGGCAATGAAAAGCCAGGCATTTTATAGGGATCTTTTTCCAAAAAGACAACGACTGTGACCAAATACTGTGATTTCATCTGTGGTTATAGTTTCACTTGTAGTTTATTTCTCTGCTTTGTCACCCACAAAATCTAACTAATTATATCCCATCTATGAGCCCTGCACAATACTAACATGTCTAATGGATAGGACATAGATTACAGAGGGTTAATCAAGGCAGTACTATAGCTGTTTTCTTCAAATTTTAGCAATTACTCCAACTAGTGTGGTTTATGTTTTTGCGAACCACTGACTTTCCAAGTTTGCTGGACAAACCAATCAATTCATATGTAAATAAAATATATCATATCCTATAAGAAAAGAGCAGTTGATAAAGAGGATCTAGTGCTGCGGGTCTTTATGATCAAGAGAGGGAAGAATTTCTTTGTGTCACTACAAAATGTTACTCTGTCCCTGAAAGGAAGGAGACAGAAGGCTTGCTCTATGCAAAAGCCTGACTGCATGTGACTGACCCAGCAGGAGAAGGGCTGGCTCTCTTTCTTGGGCTCCTTCTGTTGCAAGACACAGATCCTAAGTACGTGCCGGACGCCTCTGCCTGATTTCTTGGGGGCATTTAGGCCGAGTGATACACTTTAAAACAAAAAGAGGAACGAGCAGGTCAAAACTGTAAACCTCAAGCTGTTTCTCTTGAACTTCTTTGCTCTGCTGAAAATGGAGCACAGCACACACATCTGCATTTTACTCCTTTTTACATTACACATTGGTGATGACTCTTGTTCATGTTACAAGAAAAGATTTCATCCATTTCCTTTTTCCTTTAGAGCAGCAGTTCTTATTTAAAATTATCTTGTCCCTTCTGAAATGTGCTTTTTCAGGGTGAGTGAGCCTAGAACGGCTTGAGAAAAAATACAGTCCTTCCAAGTTGGACTGCATCTCATCAAAGTGTTTTTCCCCTTAGGATTTTATGGAATGTTACCTCACTTTATGACAGTTCACATCACAGCGTAAATGCTGAACATTTCTGTAAGTGAGGCAATGCACTGTGAAATGTCAGGCAAACGATAAAATCAATAATCTGCAAGTTACCAAAGAGAAATGAAACTCATGGATGTCAGGAGTTTTTGGGTCAAAGGCAGATGCTCCAGAATGATGATGGCCAAACTCTTTTGGACTGTTTTTGTTTAAGTTTCACTCCCAGACAGCACCGAAAAATGGCCCTTTTCTGAGCAACTAGGAGCATCTTGCATACGCTTCTTCCCTCTTTTATTCTTTTAGCTGAGACGGTGAGATTGGAAAATTACTTGTTTTCTTTTGTATCATCTTTCTATGCCCTGAATGTATATTCTGTAACAAAGTTAACTTGTACTCTTAACAAGTGCAGAAAGAAACCTTTGAACAATACCTACCTGAGATCAAATGGTGTATTTCCTTTGCACTCAGATCTAAGAGCAAAATCAAAAAATGAGGATTGGGATTCTGGTTGAACTAAAAAAAATGTGAAAAAAAGATTTTAGCCAAAAAGGAGAAACTTTCATAGAAATGTTCTCTGCAAGTCTGAAAATGAAAAATGTTGGGGTAAGCATCTTTTTGTATTTTTTTTTCCCAGAAATCAAATATTTGAAACCGAATTTAATTTTTAAAGTATCAGAACAGAAAGAGTTTTAGCCGAACTGTTCAGTTTCGATTTTCAGTTTTTAATTGAAATAACATTTTTATGAGAGCCTCCCTGCCCCTCCTGATTTCCTCTGAACAATTATAGCTACTTTTCAGCCAGCTCTATTTAATTCCTCAGATGGCCATGTCCGGGAAAGAAATGTTATTGGAGCTTCCCATATTCACTTTAAACCTTAAAGTACATGAGGCAAAATGTACTTAACACTGGGATTAAAGAAGTCACAGAACAAGAAAAATAAAAATTGGCAGTTAATATTTATACTGAGCCTGTTTATGTGTAGGCTTTTGAAGAACTTGTAGGATAGGTGTTGCGGGTCTTGAAATATCTGCAGATACACTGACAGACTAAACAAACGTACCGCTGGAAACAAAGCGCTTCAGCTGCAAAGGACGGATCTGGACGCTTTCATAAACCCACAACAAAAAATTCCCTGGCAAAGCCAGGCATGTGAAAACATCCCGATACAGTGATGTACGGTGGAGGCTAAAAGGTGAATGACTGCAGCGAAAAGTTATCAAGATAATTGTCGCTAATGCCTTGGCTGGGGAAAATAAGCACCACCACGGACGCTTTTCAGCTTTGCATCCCTTGCAGCCCTGAAAGAGCTCCTCTGTCCAGGCATTAGTTTAACCAGAGAAAAGGCTTTGGGCTTTATAAGTGCCACACCTGCGGTACCGCCGCTCCTCGGGGCATCATTCAGAGCGGTAGCAGATACCACCCGACCCTACCGACATCAAAAGTTCCTACTTTCCCTCAGCCCCTTTCAGCGGCGGGTCCCTCCCCTCTCCCCAGGGCGGCTGGCCGCGGTCTGGGGAACCTCTCACTTTTTGTCCTCTCCCGACCCTTCTGGACCACATTCTACGTTTTGTATTCAGGCCATCTGCTCGCCGGGGAAGGGAAAAGGGCCGCCGCCGGCACCGCAGCCCCTCCTGGCAGTTAGCTGCTTGGCGACATTACCTTTTCAGCCGGCCGCGGCCCGCGCAGGCTGGCGCTGGCGAGGCCGGTTTTTATTTCCGCTTAAATATAGCTGGTGAGGGGTAGGCTTGTGGCGGCGGCCTCCCCCGGCTCCCCCAGAGTGGTACGACCGCCTTGTTCCTGACAGAAGTCTTTCTAAAGACCTGCTCAAGCCTCACTAAGCAGCTGTGAGTTAGGTCATTTTCCCAGGAGTTTTACATGTGGAAAACCGGGCATTAGGAAGGCCTCAAAAAAGGACACCATCTGGCCCCAGTGAAAAAAAGGATCATGACACTTTCTGTGGTACCAACAGGCCCTGATGAACCATAAAGGAATTCAGGCCTCGACTGTGATCCGATGGTGACTGGCCCAACAATCCCCCCCGTGACAGCCTCCCCCATTCAGCCCCGCAGTTATCTCATAGCACAATGGACTTTTGTGCCACGCTGTTTACTGGGGGCGTCGTCAAATCCAGTCGGATTTCTGGGCTCGGCTTCAGCGCCCCTGCTCTTTGCTGCAACATGTAACACGCATCGGGAGAGATAAGGACACAAAGAAGGCGGCTTTTTTTTTTTTTTTTGCTTTGCCTTTTTTTTTTTTTCCCCCTCCAGCGTTCAAACCCTTCGCGTTTCTTTCACTGTACAGAGGAATAAAGAGTAAATCTCTGTAGTGGATGCAAGAAAGATCTTTGCCGGGAATCAAGAAATCCTAACAACCCCCCCCCCAAGTTAAGTCAGACATCGTGGATTAAGGGGAATTTGCACTACTGTTTTCTAAAAGTGAAATTTAATTAATGCGGATCAGGATTTACAGCTTACATGCATTTTTTGTGAGGGGAAAAAAAAAAAAAGGATTTGTTTATTTTTTTTTAAGCCAACACATCACTATTTCCTCATTTTGATTTTGGAATAATCTCTGCCTAGGTAAAAAACTATTTTACTATTAGCAATATCGGATTTATCCCACTTTTTATTTTGTGGCCTGATTTCAGTGTACGAGTGTTTATTATTTAACACAGGAAGTGTCTTAATTAGTTTGTACACTGGGGTGCAAGCTGTGTACAGCCGCAAGCAGAAGTAGCCCCCCCCGTCTGCCTCCCCCCACCGAGGATGCTACCTTCTCCCTGCCATTCTCACCCTCCTGCCCCATTCCCACTGCAAGAGAGAGCCTGGGAAAATAAACAGACCTTGTAGCCTGCCCTCAAGGTCGCTGCATTGACCTTGAAAGAGTAGGGGGTACCAAAATGCAGAGTCAAGGAGCCTGCAGGGAAAGCGACCTGCTGCCTGCCCCCCGACTCCCCAGTTTAACCCGGGGCTTGGTGGTGCTTCCACTCGCCAGGCTCCCATGGCACCACTGGTGGTGAGGACATCTCTGCTGCCAGGCCCCCGAACGAGGCATGGCCCCTGAGGTCAAAACGCAGCAACTTCGAGATCATCAGAAAACTAGCTGGAGGCTGATGCAGCTCAGGCAGCACAGATGTAAGGACTGATGTGGCACATGGCTCCCTGATAGGGCTAAAATAGGCTAAATTTGGCTGGAGGTTTTGGGCACACTGCAGCTCCCTGAGAAAGATCCAGTGCCGACTCCACAGGGACGTGTTTAGGTTATGACTGACTTTCATTTGAAACGGTGGCAGACGGATCCCGACTGTGAATCTGGCTGTTTGTCCTTCCAGTTGCATGCTCATGTACCCTCCATGAGGGAGTTTCTTGCTGCCTTCGTTCTTTCGTGCCACAGCCCTTGCAGAGCCCAGGTCCCCTGGGTGCGGAGGTGAGCATGCATGCACAGCCAGAGCGTGCCTGCCTCACATCGGCTGCGTGTGACAAGCCACAGAGGTGCCCCGGGGAACCAAAATGCCATCTATCCTCCTTTTGGGAAGGAGAGAGGAACAACTGATGTGTCCAGGGGTTCTCGGCAAGCTGGTAGCAGAGATGGATAATAAACCACATCTCCTGGAGTATCAGCCCAATGCTTTAAAGTATATATGCAAGTTTCTGTTAAAACACATCTCCAAACTCTAACTGGCTCACTCAAGTGCCTAATTGAGCTTTGTACACCCAAACAGAGGTAGGGTGGGTTGGGGAAACATTTCATTGCAATGTTTCTTACATTGCCTTAATTGGTGACCCCAGACATTAAATATTGGGCAGCTTATTACTTGTCGTTTCATTACACTCAGCTTATTACACGGGCCTCCCCAGCACAAAAGACGGACCTCTTCAAAAGGCCCTGCATTATCCAACACATGCCCAGTAGCACATCTGCTGGCAATCAACAGTTTTTAACGAGATCACTCATTCTCTTGTTTTCAGCATTCTTTTACTACCCCAGGAAATGTTTTACTCTCCATTTCAAGAGGAAAAAGCGGAAAGAAGAAAACCTGTAGACTAGCCGCATCCAAGTAAAACATTGTAAAACTTCCACAGAAAGAGGACTCTGCTTACTGCTGGACCAGCAAGTTGTTTGACAAGATGATGTATTAAAGACCAAATAGTGAAGTGATTCTAAGAAAAGGCTAGTTCTTAGAGGAATTGCTTTATTATTTTATTTTTGACACAATGATGCCATTTCCTATGGGTTGTAATCTTTACATACAGCTATCGATGGCTCCCGGTAAGGAGGAGACTTACAGTTTATGCGTGCCAGCTTCTGTGCGTACTCCACTGAGAGACGTCAGAAAGAAAGAGCCTGACTGCGAGAGAAGAAATTGTGGGTGCGTGTGTGTTTTGAAAGGTCGAAAGATGAGGTCTGCGGCAGCTCACATCCACTTACCGAAGTGTTTTCGCAATTATGCACGCAGTTATTTATCCTATTATGAGTTACAGTCTTTCGGAGGTTGCCTCTAGCTGCTTAAATGAGAAAACCACCAATGACACTCAGCCAAGAAGGAGGGAGAGCAACCCCTGACATGGGCGTGCAATGACTATCAGCTGAGCGGCGCGCAAGGCGAACCCCCCAGCTGAGCCTTGCCCTCCTCGCAAAGGGCAGCCAGCACCCCTGCATGAGAAAGGGCTTTGTGGGCTACAAAGACCCCCGGCTAAAACAAGAAAGAGTGGAAGGAGGAGACAGGGACACCTTGGTTTGCGCTGCGTTCTGCCACCACAAAAGATACTTATCTAGTCTATTGGCAACTGTTTCAAGGAAAACCGGGATGAGGACTTTATCATGCAAATAGTTAAATGTTCTGTAATCTGGGGTACACGCTCACTTTTTATTCAGAAAGCCCTGCTCGCTGTAATGAAAAATGTCAGGCTCTTTTAATAAAAGAACAATTTGAAAACTTGATATATCACAAAACCATTAATTTTAGCTATTATCTGTTTGACACTTTTCATAGCAACGATTTCACTCTGTAACATGCTTCCCGAGGATTAAAATGATTTTAAAGGATTAAAATGTTAATTAAAAATATAATAGAAGTATCAATCGCTGAGAAGACCAACATAAGTATTTGTCTCTTTAACTGTATAATCATGCTGCCGCGGTTTCCTCCTGGCTCTTTACAGTTTGGAGCTCCAGTTCATGAGGAGGTAAATGACAGATCCAGGAGCAATTCTGTTCTTTAACTATTTGACAATGCATCTGTTTACACTTCACAAAGGCAGCGTTATGTCCTTGAAATTTCTAAAGGTCATTGTTAATGGGATCAATTTTTTTTTTTTTTTTTTTTTTTGTGCAACTCTGAAACCCTTTGGTACTGCGAGANATTGGTTATGGGGTCAATTTTTTTTTTTTTTTTTTTTTGGTGCCAACTGTGTCTTTCTTAGCTTGTAAGAGCACTATTCCGGGAGAGGGGCTGGAGGGGGTGGGAGCAGGCAGGTCCAGCAAATTCCATGTGACCAGTTCAGCTGCAATAATCTCTTTTCTCCTTCTGGTCCAAGCTACACATGAGAGCACTCTAGTGTCTTTCATCATTATTTGTCACCCTTTTGTGTCGAGCAACTTATATCCACAGCCATTCCAGCAATTAAAATAAAAAAGGACCAAACATTATTCACAGTGAATAGCTCTGAGACCAGTGACATCAAGTACCAACCAACCCATTGACGACTGGGTACCTGATATCCCTGGAGTATTTTATGGAGGGGAAAAGAAAATGCAAACCAAAATCAAATCCAGCAAACACACAGTTATATGGAGAGTTCAGAGCCTGATTAAAAGATACAGCGATTTGTCTTACAACATGTTCTTAGTAAGGAGAGGAGAGGGGAGTGGGGAAGAGGGGTGAAAGGACAAGCTCTCAGTTACTGTACAGCTAACTTTTAAAAGACTGACACCTGCAAAGTTTATTTGGATGTTCAGGCACCTAAACAGACCACACGGCTGTATCACCTGCACCTGCCTTCCCAAATGCTGTAATTTAGGCAACCTTTGTCATCTGTACTCTGACAGAGTTAAGCTTTTCTGTGACACTTGTCAAGTGACTTGAGCGTGCTTAAGTTACACAGAGACCCCCCCTCATTTTTAACTCTCTGTGCAATTGCCTTCCCTGTGCACCTAGAGTGAGCAGGGGTATTTGTATGCTGAGGGAGACACAGCTCCTTCCCCACCTGACCAGGTAAACAACTATTCATCTTCTAGAAGTTGACTATTCTCTATCCAATATATTCATTTTCCTTTCAGAAAGGTACAACCCTCCCTGAACAAATCCTTGGCTTCAATTTCTCCTAAAATACTAAGAAAAAGCATGTTCTTGTATTTGCAAAGGGTCTTCAGACTGAAATGACATTGAAATTAAAAAAAAAAAAACCACCCAACAGCAGTGCATTTATGTTGTATCTCTTAGTGTCTGGATTAATACACTAAGGTATGCGCCATGGCACAAAGAAAAATGACTCTTTTGGCAACAAGAAGAGGCAAGAGATTCATCTATTTATGGAAGTGGTCTCATTGTCTAACCTCAGAGTTGTGTGGGGCTATCTGGAGATATTCATTAGTAATTTCTACAATGAGCAGATACATATTCCATGGTGTTCAAAAGTCTACTGCATCCTTTTATAATTGTTCAATTAGTTAATTAGTGACACTGTTAAAGAAATGTCCCTTATTTCTAATCAGCCTTTGTGAAGATTAAGTTTTCAGGTTCTGATTGTTATGCCTCTGCTGCATTAGAGAGCCATCTGCTACCAGCAAAGTTTCTTTCTTTTCAACAGGTAGAGCTTTATAAGGCATTATAAATTTGCCCTTACCCTTCTTTGAAGAAACTGAACACACTGAATTCTCTTACTTCTTACCACACAGTGGAATATTCCATGATTCTGAATGAACCATAATAGTTCTCTGGATTCTTTTCACATTTTTCCTACATCTTTTTCAAAGTGGCTGAAAGAATGGGGACAATATTCCCATAACGTTCTCAGTGGTGCTGTTTAGATGCAATTCACTTCCCTGTTTGAAATTCCTTTGCTTTTAAATTTACTATTCCTCACAGCCAAAGCACTGGACTGGGAGATTTGCAGTGGTATATAGTATGGGCATTAAGTGGGTTTTTAGGGTCAGTGCAGTCCAGGCCAAGGGATTTGCATCGTGTGAGTCTATAATTTTTTTTTTTTTTTTGTTCTGTGATGTATTACATCATGTTTGGAAATATCAATAACATCTGATGTTTAAAGAAGACTAGTTTAGCAAGCAACCTAGGTTGCTGTGTTCACCTGACCTGACTCTACCATTAGTTTAGGACTTCACCAACTTTGAGTCACTAGTAAACTTTACTGCAAATGATTTATATTTTCTTCCAGAGCACTCTTAAAGGTACTGAATGACAATAACCAGAATACAGATCCTGGTAACACTATGCGAGAAACTCTCTTACTGAGGTTGTCCCATCCATTACTTTGTGTTATGCACTAGGAAGCTCCTCTCCAGGGTCTGGACACTAGCCTCTAGAAAATGGGGAGCAGGCAAATGGATGGTAACTCTGTTCAAAATATTCCCCTGATATTTGGCTATTTTAGTGACCCCTCCAGTACCTGTTGCATGGATTTGGCACAGTGCTGCTTTTTAGGTGCTGATGTTCGCTGGTGGCAGAGGCGCTGCCCCTGGTTATGAGCCTCTGGTGGGAGATTTCACTCCCCCATGGACAGTCTTCTGCTGAGGGGGAAGAGGAAAATGCAAATGCGAGACTCGGAGAGTTCCCAACTATTCTTCCATTGGACAGGTTCCGTGTCTCTGGAAAGATAGGATTCAGAGTATATCTCCAGGGGCTCAGTCCATACAACCTGTCCCTGGTGAGTTTTGGGTGTGAAAACTGTGCGCCTCGTATTGCTTCAGAGGGTCTCTGCCCTTCAGTTTGAGCTCACAGATGCAGAGGGAAGCTTAATTTATAAGCATTTTTTAAAGGGCAAAAGAGGAGAAAAAATACTGACATTGCCAAGGATATTTTTCTGTTTACAAATGACATGAATAAAATAGTGATATATTAAATGCACTGCTCCGTTTGGACCAGATGCTTTCGAATTGTGAAAAATGACCATGCTCCTCTCCCTAGGAAAACCAATCTTTTGCTTTAATGCGATTTATGAAAGAAATCACCATTTGTACATTACTTTTAAAACTTGAGGCACTGAAGAGCGATGCCGTTAGAAGTTTTCTCAACTTTGGTGAACACTGAGCTGTTTGTAGAGATGTCAGCTGCAAGATTGGTGGCTGGACCTAGCAGGTTGCATTCAGAATGGCTCTGTGTCTGTTTTCAATTTGAAAGGAACTGGCTAAAGTGTTGCAAACACTTGAATCTATGCATTCTGCATTACAATGAAAGTGGTGTCATTATACACATTACACTCAACAACAGCTTCCTTTTTAATACAAGAAGGACATCATAATCAAAATCTGCTGAGTATAAAGCACAGGAAGAGAAAAAAAAAAAACAAAACAGACAACCCTGGATGTACCAAACCTTGTAGCCAGTGCTATGGACATGGCTTTTTCCCAGTGATGCTGCCATAACTTGAACATAACAACAATATTTGGATTTAAAATAATTAATCAGTGATACCTGTCAAAAAGAACGTTCAGAAAGGGTTGGAGCATAAACCCCATTTCTCTTCTGTTGTGTTTTCTTCTCTTTGCTGTACTTTTTAATAAAACAGTGTACAGAGCCTATATAGTGACAAAACACATGCAATGCATGCACCACTGTCTCACCACTCTACCGATACAAATAGGAGGCACCAGTTATCTTGAAACAACTCCCTCTGAATCACCATAACTGTCAATGTGCAGAACTAGAGGCCAAAGTTGTACTGACACAGAAGGGTATGGACCTTTCTTCTTTGTTCCCCAGAAGATGAGAAGTCCAGAGCTGGAACTAGCAAATGCATTGGGCACACCAGGTGCCTAGGCCCTTGCGATAGGTGACCCAGTTTTGTTCTCTGTGTTTGGGAAGCCCCCTCCCTTTGAAATCCCATGTCCCCACCAAGCACCTATTCCCCTGATGAGATATTTAATCAGAAGTACCTATTTCTGTTCTTTTCCCCTGTAGACAAACGCCTAAAAGAGCAGGGGCTTGTATTCCTGGGATTTACTTGGGATTTGGTTCCATTTTTATTATTTTCAAGAAGAATAAAAAGGGACAAAGAAAAAGCATTCCTTCAATGGCAGAGTTGTACTAACTGTGTTGGCACAGGGTAAAGCACCTGAGACCTCATTTCTTGGTTTCAAACTCTCAGGGCCATCATTGATGGTCTCCTGGCCATCGTTGACAGAGCAATAACTGAACCAAGACTGTGACCAAGACTCTTGCCTCTGGACAAGGTGAACAATAAATATTTTCCCAGCTGAATTTTAATCAACCCTTTACTGAAGTGCCATCAGCTGATTTTCCCTGTAACAAACAGAACCCTAACCTCAGAAGTCCTCAGGGGTGCTCAGAATAAAAAGCCCGTTTTCACTGTGCAGAAATGACAACATCAGGTAGGATAGAGGACACATGGAACAAACATGCTTATTTTTTTTAATTCTTGAAAGTAGTTAGCTTTTTCTTACAGAGATCTGCCACTGCTTTGCTTTCTAGAACACTAATATTTAAAAGCATCTCCCTATAAACATCATAATAAATTGCAGAAGGGAAAAGAAAATACTCTGGAGCAGATAAGCCTCCTCCATGTTTGTTTCATACTTGTAAGGACCACCTTTCACTTAGCTTTCCACCATGTACTACAATGGGAGCAGAGATAGGATAGGTTGTTTACCTGGTAAAGTTACAGCTTTTCTTAGGTGCTAGATTTTGCCACTGGCTATTATGTTGTACTGGGTGTGCAATGATCTCATAGTAGAATTTGCTCTGACTTTAACCATACAGCAAAGAAGCAAAGACTGAACACTTCCAGAAATCCTGCTTTATGTTCATAAAACTATTGCAGAGCATCTGAAAAACCTTAGATACAAGTTATTTGATGGAATACAAATGTGTGATTTTTTAAAATGTCGTTTCTGAAAAGACAGAATACCATATAGTAGTAACATTTAAGTATGTTTTGGAGAACACAGTTCAAAACTAATTGAACTCATAAGTTGAAATCATACCTGGTCGTTCTGGATCAGGATGTGATGACGTGTATTTATATTATGTTCTTTTAATATCCTCAGTCAATCAAACTCTAGAGTTTTGTGTTGTTGATTAGTTCAGTGTTTGATTCAAAAATGTTTTTGTGGACCCTTCCCCAAACACTTCCATCTTAATGTATTTCTGTGGCTGATGTATGGATTAAAAAAAATGTCCCCAAAACTTTGACAATACTGGGGATTGCACAGAAGACTAATGAGGAAGAAAAGAACTCCAAAGTGATGTGGAAATTGAAGCGATGCTCACTATTTTAACACGGATTCTAGGGCTCCTTTTTTCACACTATCCTTACCATGTGCTGGTTATTTTCCTAAAAACTGGATAAAAGACCTATATTTCAGATGTGAAAAACTCTAATGAGAAGATAAACTTTCTTAATGATGGATTTAACTTTTTCTCTGAATGCTACCATAGTGGATCATGTTTCCTTATAGGTCTTTAGAAAAGGGTCTATGAGCCAGCATGGAAAGGGCATCACTGCACCGAAATGAGGGAAGGCAGCAGGCGGGGTGAAAGACAGGGCTTGCAAGGGAAACACCAACAGGTTGAAAAGAGTTCTAGGATCAAGAAGAACAGCACATATAAACGTATTATTCACTGACTTCATCTTACTGGAAACACCACCACACTCTCAGGGCAGGTTTAGTTCTGCCTGATTGGGATTGCAGTTAATAGATTTGGCAAATAACACACAAAAGGGAAATAGCAGTAGATCTCAGCTGCTTGCATGTACCTGGCTTTCATCCCAGCAAAGGGACATGGTGATATTTGGAAAATAGATAGAGTGGGATTTGAAGGGATGGTGTTGCACTTTTAAATCCCTATGACTGCAACAGCCTGTGGGAACGGAGCACTCTTTGGTGCCAGCTGTTTTGAGAGAGAGGAGTAGAAGATGAGGCATGAGGGATTTATCACTGACTTAAAATGGGAAGCAAGGGAGCCTGTTGTGTTTGAAAAAATCAGACATAGTACTTGGGCATTCCATGCCATTGAGAAGACACAACATTGGCAATCAACTAAAAGGCTTTGTCTTTATTTCTAATAGGACCTTTGTCAACTGCCAGTGCCCACGTTCATGGGTAGTCCTTGGAGCAAAGGTATAAAATGTTTTAGGTACAGACCCTCATCTAACATATCTCAGCGTTGATCTACTGTGTGGTGGTATGGTTAAGCTATAACAGAGAAGGTCCTGATCCCCTGAGAGCATCTAATGAGGTGACTTTGAGGTGTCTTACCTGGTCCTTCTTTGATGACCTGGAAAATACTCGTGTGGGTAAAAGGAGGACAGAGACTTTCAGTCATAGAGACCTGGCTGTCATTCAGTTGTCCTTCTTGACTGTTCAGTACAGATTTCCAGAATACATTTTCTGCTCCTTTAGTTGTTGCAGCAGGCAACAGCACTAGCAATAGGACTTCCTGGCTCCCTTGGGTGGGTGGAGAAAACTTCCACTGGCTCTACTTCAAGATGCTACTGAGGCCAAGAACTTGGGAGGATCCAAAGAAAGGATTTATTGTTCAATCAAACACCCTGGTATTAGTCAGTATAAATTAACTATACTGATAGTAACTTTTATTTTCTGTGGCAGGGCAGGAAAAAATCACTCATTTTCTAGGTTTCAGAAGACACTTTGCATCTGAGAAGGATCTTTAGTCATTACCCAGGATATGAGAATTTTGTATTTCTGTTTGTTTCCTGAAGTCCCAAACTGAGCTAGATGAACCATTTGCATAATTCAATTTCACATGTCTCATGTTTGTGGCTGGTATTGAGCAGGGCCTCACAGGGGTTATAGGGAGACATCTGCCTCTTGAGTGGAGCCCAACAATGAGCCCCCATGAGCGCTGGGTGCTGCTGCCCTTGTCCAGCTAATAACCAGAAATGGAAGTGTGAAGAGATGGACCAATCTTCCAGTATAGCTGATAAAAAGGGGAGAAATTTTGGCTGGTGTAATGCTTTCATGAATGCTAGGCTTTGTTGGGATGCAGAGAGCAAACCTTCCCAGCAGTGAAGCGACATGGCCCCAAACTCTACCACAGAGCATTGTGTAAATTACACAACCTAGTCACACACGCGCACAAATCCACTGTGCCTGCAATGTGTTATTTGATGTTTCATGGAAGAGCTGATCCCTCCTCTTGGGGATCAGGAATAATACCAAAGGGGTACACTGCTTTTTCTTTTGGCCTGGTGGGTAACAGGAGCTCGTATACTAAATAAGTTATCTGCTAGGAAATGTAGGTGTGCTGCTCCTTTGGAGTGTCTGTGGGATGTTATTTCAGTAGTGGTGGGAGCTGATGGCTAGCGGCACTGCATGGGGCTTCTGGGGACAGGCAGAATCCTTTGCAGTGTACTTCAAAGGGGGTTCTCAGTTAAGGGGAAAAAAGGATAGATTTTGAAGTTTCTTTCTGCCAGAAGGCTTTACCGCAAGCCCCTGAAGTTCTTCTTTTATAATCAGGGATGAGATAGGTACTTTTTCTTTCTTTTCTGCTTAATTTGGGCCAATGTATTTTGAACCCTGTGTAAATTCTCATGTGAGGAGAAGATTGAATGTGCTGTTTACTTCTTTGCTTTCTGTGTTGATCTGGCTTATTTTTTATTTATTTATTTTTAATTAGAGACTGGTCCTCGAAGGATATTTACAAGCAGACCTTAACCCCTGGTCTGGCATTCATTCAGCATTCATTCCTGAAGCCAGTGAAATTATTCTTTGGCATTAAACACTGTATGAACATAATGCTTTGCTGTATCAGACTGAATTAGTCACCACCTTACAGGACTGATCCTTAACCTTTCGATACTTTCACCTTCACTCTTCCTGAGGGCACACCAGATGTAAGGTTTGATCTGGGAATGAATTTGCACTGATTTTCATCTCTTTCTCCCCTGCTCATCATTGGTTTCTGTCTAAGACCTCCTGACTGAAAAACAACTCTACTAAGTGAGAGACTTTTAGTTCTTGTGTTTTGAAAACAATGTTTGTACAGGATCAGGACTGGAATTGGATGCTCCCCTTACACCTGCATCCAGTAATACAGTACTCTCCCATGGCACAATTAAAATGCCTGTGGCACATATGGTTGTAACAGGAATGTTCTCTGAGACCATGGGGAATGGACAAGACATGTGCAGAGACCCAGACCCCTTGATTCTGTGCCCTTAGAAAGAACCTGTGAGGATGTGATTAATTTTCTTGCTAACCATCTTGAATTGAGTGGATTGTTAATGACACGCAGGATGGCAGTGGGATCTCTTTTGATGCCTCCCAGCAACATCTTCTCAATGACATTGTGCTGTGTGCCTCAACTCTCTTGTGTTCACACTTGGAGAGACTTGTGACAAGGAAGTCTGAAAAGTTTCTTCCAGTTCTAATCCAGAATGGGACACAATGGGCCTGGAAGTAGACAACCTATTGCAAACCAATAGGTACAAACTTGGGTATGAATTAATCCAACAGATCATTTCAGAATGAAAGTCCTTCTGGATTAGAACCTCCTGAGATATGTTTTGGATTTTTAAAAAATCATTTTCTCAGGCCACATCTGTTTTGGGGCTGGGAATATCCCAACTTGTGCTCACAAAGCTCAAACTAAATGTTGCTTTCTCAGGAGTTTTTACAACCCATTTTCACATTGGCATACTATTTATTAATCACTTGTGCTAATCATGGTGAGGTCTGCAGAATCATGCAATGAATTACAGCTTGATACAGTGGGAAAAGTTTTCTCCAAATGCATGCAGAGAGCTTCCATGACCTAAAAATGTACCCCAGGTGAAATTAAGCCCTCAGTTTTCATGATTGGAATAGTTTTGGTATGAAAAATAACTGACTGTAAATGGTGATGCTGGATGGTACTTTAAATGGCATCTTACCTGTTTGTACTCTTTGATTCTATTTTGGGCATATTATTAAAAACAGAAGACTTTGAACTTTGTTCCTTTCAGGGGTAGGACTAAATATTTTCTCACAGTATATACAGAGAGCAAAGCAAGTGTCATGTTTGCTGACTGTTATTTTGCAGTCTATAGCAGCAAAATATAATCAGATTCTAAAAAGGAGCGATGGTTCCACGTGAATTACTGGTGGTGCAGTTTGTGTTACGCTATGATTTTATGTAGCTACTGTAAGTACTATCTGATCCATTTTTAATTTTTAATTTATTTCACAGTCAACAAGGTTTAATCTTGCAAGAAGATTAAAAAAATACATTTTTTTTAAGGCCACCAAAGGACCAACAGCCATCCATTTAATCCACCCATAAGCTGAATGCCTTGAAAAGACATGTGACTTGTTTGGCGCTGACCCTAGCAGAGTATGATATTAATAGGTTATTGACTTGGTAGGTCTTAAACAGCCAGAGGGAACATCACTTGCAGTAGCTGCAATGCACTGGAGGTTTGTTTCATTGATTGGGCTGTTTAACCCATCATCTCCAGGCATTTAAACAATGATATACGCTTGACAAACCTAATATTTCATTCTCTATCTGGGGACCATGAAATAGAAATTAAAGGAAAGAAAAAGACAACTGGACAGATACATAGCAGAAAATGATGATAAATGAAAGGGAAAAACCCAGAGAGATAATGGCCCAAATTTTGGACTGTGCCATGACTAAGAAATATACAAAAAATAACAGAATTTTCTATGAGAAAGGTGGGGAAATGATAGCAAATACATCTGAGCCCTGAAAAACTCAGAGTTAACATGAATTCTGAAATATTTGTAAGTTAGGAATTCTTTTGCTCTATGCCATCAGGGAATTTGATGGAGTAAAAAGTATGTTGGAAGACATGCCCCTTTCCATTTACAAAAAGTAATGGCAAAGATCAACAATGTGCTAAACACATACAGCGTGGACTGAAGGAAAATAATTTAATTTTCCAGACTGATGCTAACTTAGCAGTAAAGATACACATAACAACAACAACAATAATAATAATGGTGGGCATCTGGGTATGATTAGACAGAGTATTACGCTGACGGTCTGTCTGAGCTATCTTTTTAAAATACTGGTCATATCATGGGCTGTTGCGTGTGTCTGAAGATGAAGAAGAGGAAAAATTGGAAAACCAATTTTATTTTGCCACCTTTGTATCATAGTTCCATTAGAAGAACACAACTACAGTACAGGGGATCCTTGATATTTTTGACAAAAATTGTAGGCAATATACTTCTAGGAAAAGAGCAGGGTGGATTCTGTTCCAATAAAATAGAAAACCCTTTTTGAGTCAGAACTGCATTTCTACCATGTGCTAATAAAAAGACCCAAATATAACAGATAAATAGCTCCTGATAGTAAAGCTGGGATTCATTTAGTTATTTCCACATTAAGTGTTCAGTGTGTAGTAGCAGTGGAATTCACTTCACTTCTCTCCACACCCCAGAGCTGGGCACTGGGGTGATGGGGTGGGAGGGGGGCACCTCATTTGACCACAGATCTTTAAAGATTAAGCATTCTTTTTGAGCTAGGAATCAACAGAGAGAGTGTGTGATTTGCCAAGGTTCATTGACACTTCAGACAGCAAACTTAGGAAGGCACAAACCACTGCCTGGAGATTTTTCTCTCTTCCCATTGACCACTGAGACAGTGTAATCTTTAGACAGCTAAATTTAGTCTGGTCAAAAACGTCTATTTTGGGATCTCTTACTCCCTTTGACTTTCCTTAAATAACCAAGTCACTATATGAGCAGAAATGCTTAGGCGTCACTTCTGCAAATGCAAGTGCCATAGCCACATGGAGTCCTAAAAAAGCCAAGATATTCTTATACTGGAACAGATCTAGCGAGACCCACTGGCACTTGTTCAGTGCAGAATAAAGGCTCCATGGTCTTCAGAGACAGCTCTGATTAAAGTTACCGAGATGAAAAATGAAACAACAGTGTGAGACTTACACAGCCACTTGCACACCATGGAAAGCAAAGAGAAAACAGTTGAAGATGTTTTTGAATAATACAGAACAACCCATGGGAATAAATAGCAAAAAAATTATGAAAGGATTGTTAAAATTGTTATTATTTTTAATTAGCCATTTCCAAAAGGCTCGAACAGAAAACAAAATCACTTTGAATGGAATATGCATTGCTTAATTTTAGCCACTTAAGAAGTGGTACCTGGTATAGTGTAGTTATCTAAGTTCTCTTTCTAATCAATGAAGATGGAAAGGCACTTTGAGAAGATGTCTCCTCTCACTGATACTAGACGCCCACATAGGAATGGGGTGAATGATTGCCCGAAGAGACCTGTCTTTCCTTTTTCACTATAAGAAACTAACTGGCCCAGATTAGAAGACCAATTCTTACATGTTTAAAACTGGGCTAGAGGAAATCCATACTTTGTGGACATTTTGCATATGACTTCATAGCCTCTGATCATCTCTTTTTAGGTTTTAAATAATTTAGAAAAAAATGGAAAAAGAACTTAATGAAATTCAACAAATAAGAATAATAGTTTTGATATATAGGATTTTGCACATTGGATCAACTGCATGAGTTGATGTGGGGATCTTTTACACCTTTAATATCAATGACTCTATGGCAAATTGCAGCTGTGAGGAACAACTCATCTCCAATACATCTTGTATTAATATTTATTAGCACACTTGTCACATCCTATATAACTGAAAATATTGTATAGCTTTTACTTTGTTTTCCTAGAAGAGAGAAAATGAAGCCCCTAGATTTTACTAGCTAAAATACTTTAAATTCTTTAAAAATTCTTGTCTTGATTTTAGAATTTACAACCATAAGAAATACAGGACTATGGTTAACATGGAGCAAAAATCTGTATCCAAAAACGTGGTTTTCACTAGAAATACCGAAGGTGTTAGTGTTGTGTTTGCAAGCAAAAGTGTCTGAAATGCCAAGTTGCACCAGTAAAGTGTGGTACCACAGGACTTATTAGATAACAGTTTGTATTTCCCATGTGTGAAATCCTGACTGTGATTTTTACTTAATTCAATAGACTTTTTCCACTGGTTTCAGGTGGGTCAATATTCTACCACCAAAGGATGCAGAAGCTTATATGGGAAAAAGTCTTTCTGAAGAACATACTAAGAATCAAATACACTTATGCAAATTTGTAAGGAAGAATTCATTCATCATAGGTCCATGTGGTTGAGGCTTATTTTCTCCTCTACCCTCCTTCAGTGATGTAGGCACCACTGTGAAAGCAGCCAGACTGACTATGGGTGACGTGCATCTGTATTTCCTTAAAAACACATCCTGCTCCTGAAACACCACTGCTCAACATAAGTGATTGCCACACAAGATGCCCTCCTTAAGTTGCAGGTATATAGTCCTGATCTGCTCCACGGCTCTACGACAGATTAGGGCTGAGTTGTTACCAGAGAGGGTATATAGATATACAGTATTTAAAAGCTGAAAGCAGAATTTCTTAATAACAGAGAGTGTACTTTGAGAGGGAATTGTTAAAATGAATGAGTTATTTTAGTGATATCACATAAGAAGGGTCAAAGGGGAAGGAAGGCCCTCTTTTAAAAAATATTTACTAATGGAGTCCTGAGCAGATGCTGTGAAAGCAGCATAAACACTTCTGAACATTTGCTATGATGAACACACTTTAATATTACTAATTAAGGTTCCTTTACTAGCAGCAGCTTAAATTTATGTATATGCTTGCCTCCTCAGTAACTGGATAGTTGGTTAGGGCATATTGTGCAAATCTCTTGCTGTTCTGAGTGACTGCATTAGCGTTCCTGTTGCTCAGTACAGCAAAGGTACAACCTCAAAAATATTTCAATGATCAGCTAATGTGTAATGTTTACCTACTGCATACAGATGTGTGAGAATCGACACAGAGATTAAGCTTTTTTAAAAATCTCACGTCATAGCAGAAAGGAAGATGATCAGAATTACCAGTAAAACTGCAGTAAGTAATGAAATGGGTAGGCCAACAAACTATGAGACAAAATATAACTCATAACTCTTTTTATTACGGATTATGCAGATTGTCTCTTACACGTGCTTACTTCCACAGAGAAGGAGCTCTCGACAAGAGCTCCAGACTGGCATGCAGTCTCTTTCTGGTAAATGACACAGTCTGCTTATTTTTCTCTAGCTCCCCTTATTATTTGAGCACCAGTTTCATCAGGGTGCTTGATGAGTAAATCTGCGATGTGAAGTACATTATACCACTCCGATAAGTGACCGTTGTAACTGGTGTTCTGCGTAAGGCTACTGGAAACTGTTTTCTGCTGTGTTAAACCTAACGTGGGATTAGATGGCACAAATGTAGGTGACCGTGGGTGGCATGTTTCCCACAAAGCAGCCTCATTGAAATCAGCTAGAGCTACGTGTAGCTATATGCGTAACTTTGAACAAATTTCTGCATGAGCTATCCAATATCACACTCTGTGGAATAAATCCTCTATTTTACTCTGGAAATGTTTAAATTAAGAAAGATGTGTTGGAGATGTAGTGTATCTCTAAGACTGTAAGCAAATATATCCCACATGGCATCCATTTAAAATACAAAAAACATGTTTTGCAAGATCAAGCTTCCACAATTATCTATATGTAACTCCATGCATACACAGTCTTACTTATGCATGCTCTCAAACTACTAATGCTCCTGAGTTTTCTGCATCTGGAGAAACACCTTCCTTTTTGCTTCACTTTTCTAGTTTTAAAGTTATTTTACCCTCCATCATCAGTTTAAATGTTAAAAGTTCAGGTAACAAGACACTTAGGCTCTGTTAAAAGTCATTCAAGAGAAAAAGACTTTTCCAGAGAATGATAGGAGAGCAGAGGGAGAGACATGGGACACTCTTGTCCCATCCACCCCTAGATGGAGGAGACCCCTACCATAACATCTGCTGGCAGGAGAGCTCTTGACCCCACTGCCTCTGGGGTGAGAAGGGGTGGAAGGGTGAAACCATTTTGATGTTTTGCTTAGGGCTTGAATTGCATCCTAACCTCCCTTTGACTTTCTTAAGAGAGAAAATGTAGAGCAGCAGTGAAAGGAGGAAAATGTAGAGCATCAGTCTCTGGCAGCTCCAGAGACTGAAATGCGAACAGAAAATGTGCCTTGAGCCACCCAAATCCTTTAACCTTGATGGGGTGAAAGGGATAGTCCACCCCAGAGGGCAGAAAGCTCTCTGCTTCCTCTTGTCTCCTTTGCTGAGTCTCCAGTGTGAGGGACATCTGTCAGGTGGAGCAAGTTCTGTTCAGCAAAGAATGGAATAATGCTACTCATTTGTTCCCACTACACCGCCAAATGGCTATTTAGAAGAAACATTTTTTTGGTTGAAATCTGATCTGAGTCAGACTGGGAGGAACAGGCTGAACTGCTTTTTAGCCATCCCTCTATTTGTTTCTAAATGTATATATAAAAATGTGGGACTTACAGTCTTCTTCAAGAGTCACTTTGGCTTGGTGTCCCTGCTAGAGGTCACTGAAGTTAAAACAGAAACTTTCCCACTGAATCATTTAATGACTGGAAATTGGAGGTAATAGACTTGAAAACGTATTCTCATTTCTGCAATTCAAAACCCTTTATCTGTGCCATGTAGTCCTGCTAGAAAGAGCGAAATGGCCTTTAACAAAGTCTATTTGCAGAATAGTAAGAAGTGTTAAGATGCCAGATGCATCTCATTATGAATTTTAATGAATAGATTCACAACTTGTCTTCCATTAAATAAATTACATGGTCTTTTCCAAACTCTTATCTGGCAAATTTGAAATTTGTTTCTAAAAAGTAGACTTTAGGAGAATTTAGTACTCTTCCTCCAGGGCCCAGGCCCTGTGGTCCGTAGTCTGCCAAAGAGAGAGGGGGAAAGGGTCATACGCACTCATGTGGCAACACCCCACGGCTCATCTGTGCCATCGACACAGGGAGCACTGCCTGGAACAGGATTAAAAGTGAGAGTCAGAAATCAAGATACTCTGCATTGCAATTAAAAGAGAAATCAATCATGTAATTTTCTTTTTATCTCAGGAAGTAAAGAACTAAATTCATCTTCGTCTTCATCATGCAGAAAACTCCAGAAAAAGAAAACAAATATTACAGTGGATAGTGAAGCGTATTCTGGTCCCATTGTTGCAGCAAATGCAATCTCTTTCATAACCAGACCCTTTTGGATAAGGGTTGGAGATATTTTTCCTACAACAGGCAAGTAGCTGAGTGTCTGAGTCTGAACTCTTCTGTGCCACTTCACCTTTGAACAGGTTTGAAGCTTACAGGCTCCTTGAAGTTATAAGAAGACATTGATTTCAGCAAGGGATGTTTACAACACTGTACTCTGCAGGAGTGAAACTGAGGGGAGGAAAGAAGCTTCCCTTTCTTTGCATCCTGAAAGGAAGGATGTTGAATGCACTTGTTCAAACTACTAGTAATTGCAAAGATGAGTCTTAAAGCTGAAAATACGAGACATTAAACTGCTTTGAATCAATGTAGTTTCACTGAAATCAGTGACTGCACAGTGCTTCAGAGAAGCAGAAGTTTTGGTCCTCCTCTGTTGCATAATGTTTCAATTTTTTTCTATTTATGGATAGTCAGGATCTATTTCTGTAGAAATAGATAACAGACAACCTCCCTGAAATAAGTTCCTTGGGCCTATGGTCAGAATTCCTCCTGTGAATAAGAAAACCTGTGAAATTAATGGGATGCACCATTTTACTCTAACCCTTCCCCGCTAGAAAGATGGGCAGTTTGAAAGTTCTAAGTGCAACAACACGAATTGCCAAATTTCACTAAATATTATGGTGAACAGCTTACAGTATATATCCAGGCAGAAAATACAAGCATAGCCTTTTCATCCTGGAACAAACTGAATCAAGTCTTTTGCCTAACTTTCACTCCTTCAGTCTATCCAGCTTCTGTATTTTGTATATTACATACAGCAGGTATTTATATAATTTTCTTCTCCCCAGTGCAGTAATGGTGTTCAATGAAAGCAACCATCACACACTTACATATATGGAAGAGTGTCCTTTTAAACAGCACATAGGTGTCAATAGACTAATGAATGATGCTGAAGAAAAGTCATGTCTCTGGCAGGAAACATCTGTATTAGGTCAAGGGGAAGAATTCAGGTATCTCACCAAAATCCTGTGTATTTGTAAATAAGTGCAGTGTGTATATATATAAAGGACATTATATATAAAGGACCTATATAAAGGACATAACAAATAACTGGATTTGGTTTTAAATCAGACCATTGCATGCATGGACTATCTGATAACCAGACTTTATCCACACATCATACATGTCCAGTTCTGTGTGTTTTGCCAAAATGTCTGCCAAAATCTAGTACCTACTTTCTAGTTCAAAAGGCAGAGCAAAAAATGTTGGGTTTGATTGTTTATTTCAAAGGGGAACTATTAGAAATCAATTACTACATTTTTCTGGGTCAAGCAAATACAGGTGAATTAGATGAACAGGAAACCAAGTGCAAGCACCAACTATCACTAAAGCACCACTAGTTAAGATACAGCAGATTTATGAGCTTTATTTTCTACCTTAGGCCTGTCATATTTTTTCACCTTTATGTTAGTTAATTGCAGAGTAACATAAATTAACTTTGGAACACAGCAAAAATGGGAACTTTATTTATGAATTTCTTGGATTTCTTTACCCCAAGCCAAACAACTAAATTGCTACTTAGCATAAATTATTTATTGGCCCTGGCTCAATACCATCCAACACCAGCCCCTGGAGGTCTGGGAGATATAAAAGATTTAAAGCATCTGTGCGACAGCATTGGTGCAGCCACAAAGCTATGTTTCTTTCCAGAAGGGTCCACTTTATTTTGTTGTAAATAAATAGAGCCTAAATTTCAGGGGAGGGCTGAGTAGCTCCTAGCAGGACTGTAGTGTTTTGCATATGTTAATTACCCACAGTTGCATGACAGAAAGACATACATTGTTTGCACAACTATTCTGGGGATACCTGTTGACAAAAGGATGCATTTTAATTTACACAGAATACACGAATGCTATAATTTTCTATCACTTTGTTTTATGTATATATGTATATAAATACGTTACAAAGTGACCATATATACGTATAGTCACTTCATATTCTATATCTTTATATCTCTTTCTCTGTGTATATCTACATCATCTTTATCTATTTCTATACCTATATCTACGTCTCTCTCTCTCTCTCTCTCTCTCTCTCTCCCCCCCCATGTAAGGAAACAATAAATAAAGCCAGAGTTGACTTGCAAATGGGCACATGCCATTCAGTATATATTCCCACATGAAGCTAACCTCTAACTTTAGTCTGGTAAATATGTCCAAATAATACCCCCATCTAGACTGTTGCCTGCAAACTGGAGCTGATGCCACCCTGTATGTTTCCTACGCACTTATGCTCCACCTATGCACCATCTCCATGTGTGTATTGGCTTGGCTCTTCCCCCTTCAGGCTCAATCTCCATCATGCTCTCCTCAAATTNCTGTTTTTCTGCTCTCCTCAAATTCTACCCCCTCTTTGGTAATGGCAGAGGCTTGCACAGGACAAGATGTAGAACCCTGGAATGCTGGTGCCTCTCTCCAAAGAGAAAGTCCCTAAATGTCAGAGCTGCAAATGTATATGTAGGTCACAACTCAAGCTGTGATGGACCCCATACACCGAAGAACAATTATCAACACACTGATTCTTGACCATACAGCTGAGCATTTCTGAAAGTATGTATACAGCACATATTTTATCGTTTTGTAGAAGAACTGGCTTCTACAATATTGAAGTGTACAATTTACTCTGTCTCTTGATATTTTTGCAAGAATTGTCTTATTTCTCTGTCAAAATGACAAAATCAGGCAGACTAAAATGTTATTTAAAGTTTTAGAAGGACTTGGAAAGACTTCTAGAATTATAAAAGCCCTTTTGCTTCATTAAAAATGTCCTATTTCTTGCTGTTGTTTTAATGGTTACTATGTCCTAGGCAGTTGTTTCTGGCAGTGGGAAATCCTGCTATCTAATCTTTAGAAAAGAGGAGGCTGAGGGNGCAAAGAGCAGCTGCAGTAACACCAGTACAACAGTCTGCAACAACAGGCCTTATCTCATACACATACATGTAAGCTTAGCTCTACATTCCTTGGCCAGTCCTATTGGTTTGTCAGTGAGTCCTGTTTTCAGGACAGGAGCTCAGGTAGCATGTGCATAGTAGAGTCTTTATATCACTGGGTGTGAACTGACAAGGCTATTTCAATACTTAAGAACAACAAAGGGAAAGTTTAAATCACCTTCTTATATTATTTTGTATAAGCTTTAAAAATAGACATTTTCAGTTTCATTAGCAGTTAAAAAAACTGAAAAAGTGCTCAGAGCAGTCTAAAAGCAAGCAGAAAAATACTTAACTTCTTTCAACATCTTAAAGACAGCACATACAAAATTGATGAAAGAAGGAGGAATGATGGAAACAGGACTGTGAGGTGATTCACAACTTGTTGCAGAACAGAGCAGAAAAGCTGGGATGAGCAGATAGTTTCCTGTCTGCCAGTCCACTGCCCTATCCAGCAGAACAAATATTCCATCAAAAAGATAGCTAAAATCCTGAAAGACAGTAATAATTTTTGAATACAAACCCACTGCCACATTTTCCCCATGTACTTGTTCCAGGAACTGGAAAGGATCACAGACAATTATTGTGCAGAGAGTTATTGTCAAATAGTTATAGATGTGAAGGTGAGAGGTTCCAGTGATCTGAATGCATGGATGTATTTACCTGGAAATGGGCCTGCAACCTGATTCTGTGGTTATCATCATGAAGACCAAGGGGACAGTCATGACTTGCAGTAAGCAGTCATCATCTAGGCACACAAATATTTGGGTAGGCTGACCCCCAAGTACCATTAACAGAGGCATGTACCACCTAAAAATATCCCTCTTCTTCTGAGGACTTGCATGGCATTTACAATATAAGTAGTGGGAAAGAAAGAGAACTCAAAAAATCCAGAGAATATAAATGTAAATTGAAATATCAGATGATTTTGACTTTATTTCTAATACTTTTTTATTGATGTGACTATTGCATTTCTCAATAAATAGCTTACACTATGAGAGCTATAGAGATAATCAAATTATAAAAATGGTCGGAAGAAAAAAAGCAATTATGCAGGGGTAAAAATGCTGGTTTTGAGGCATATCCAGAAAATCCATAATCATCAATAAGGTTTGGCCAATGTGCATTCAGCTAAACCCTTTGTATGAACTTACAATGATTTCATGCAAATAATGATTTGTTACATAAAAATTTTTCTTCTTCAACTTTCTCCTCTTGCTTTGACAGTATGTTTTTTAATCACATCAACTTTAGTGAGTTTAATTAATCAACCCGTGTCTCCGAAGAGTTGATTTTATAAAAGCTCTGCAGTACTGTAGAGGCACTGCTTATTTTCTCTCAGTGCTCATTCAGAAAGGAAGACCTCTAAACCCTATCTGGGGCTATTCATACTTTCTGATTCCCCATTGGTAATTCAGCTCAGAGTTTGGCACCACTGCTCATGAGGTCTGCCAAGGCACCACATCTCCTGCTTCTGTGTTCAACACAATTTGCTCCTTGCTGGGTGTTCGGGATCTGAAAGTCCTGCTCTCAGTATGCCAAGTGTTTTGTTGCTAGTCATGTTCAACACAATCCTTTATGACAGCAAAGTCAAGGAAAATCTTCCCTGTGTTTTAAGTACACTCTTTAAACAACCTTAAAGGTTTTCCTGTATATCCTTAAAGACCTTGCTTTTGATCCACATCAAAACTAATCTGTCTAGGCTCTGCTTCCTTGTTTATGAAGAAGGAATATAGAAGGCCATTCATGATCAGGCATCATTCAGTGCTGAACTGTTAAAAAAATGGGCTCAGATGAAACCATTCTAGCGGTGACCTAAATAAAGGAAGCTAGCTATGAATCAGGAAACTTCTTCCCTTGCTGACTATGCTCTTGCTATGTATTTATTTAGAGATATTAAATTAATCTTGTTGCTTACATTTTTAACCATAACCTTTGCTCACATATAATTAAAATTACAATTTGCAAGTGAAAAATCAAAATAGCACCAAGTCTGAAATAAACTAAGATGTATAAAACCATCTCTGGGCTCTGTTTTGTGTTCCTGTTGGCAGTTTTTCTCTCTCTGTACCGACATGAAAAATACTCTGATACTTCAATGCAAGCTGTCATGCAGAATCCTCAGCTGCCAGTATCCAGAATATTTGAAGAGTACGAGAAAAAACTGTCAGTGCCAACAGATCCCCTAATAAAAATAATAATGAAGTCTTGAGAACTGTCAGTCCTTCAATGATGCAGCTATGACAGTGGCTGCACATTTGCAAGAATCCAACCTTGCTACTGGAGGGCATGAAAAGGCCCACATCAGAGCCACACACAGCCGGGCACGGTGTTTTTGTTCTCTTCTGTACCAGCCAGCCATGTCTTCAGAAAGTTTAGCTTTAACCCTATGATCAGCTTTGCTGACATAAAGAACCAAATAAGTTAAACGTAAATAAATCCTAACCCTGACACACAAAAAAAGCATAGTGAAACGCTCAGTATTAGTCTTGCTGTGCTCCTTGGATGAGAGCTTTCAGTGACATTAAATGAAGCAGCTAGCCAGAAACCAGGTAGAGCCAGCAGAAAAATATGATCTATTCTTCTACGCTGTCTCTAAAAACTGCAGGTCGGGTACTACTTTTGTTAAGAAAATAACATTAGGAGGATATTTGTATAGAGCCTATCATTGCCTTGATAAGACTGACACTGAAACTAGTAATCAGTGAAATCGGAGGCATCATATTTCTTGTTTGAAAAAGAGCAAGGTATTGACACAAAGGAAGAATCCATCTCAATTTGTTCTGGTATTTCCTGATTGAGATCTATCAAAATGGTATCTCTTACTTAGTCATGACTCAGGTGTAAATTTCAGAGAAAGGCACTGCCATAGCAAGAGATAAGGCATAATTATCCATGACTGGTAGAGCTCAATATTTCTCTTTATGCTTAACAAATAAAAATAGATTCACTTTCTCGTTGGTTAAACAAATGGCAACTATTATAGCGTGAAACCTGAAATACTCTCTTGTGACGTTACAGTCTTCACCTGAGCGCTAACTCAGCATATTCCTCTGCAGCTGGATCAGTGCAGTAAAAGAGGGATCAAGTACAGCCTCAGTTTGCCCATTGTCTGTAGAAACCCAAGAGGTGACAATCCCCATACACCCAAGATTTTCCCCCAACCTGCCCTAGTGAATGGGTTCGTGGGTTTCCCAAAATGTTCACTCTGAAGGGAAAACCTGAAGGGCTGAGGGAGCCAACAATAATGTGTTTCTCCCTGCACACGTATGTAGGTACTGTACCTGAGCAGGTCTCTCTATGCAGCCTTCTGTGTAATGTATGCCCATGCCAAGGGACGAAATAACTGATGGCGTCTTTGGGCTACCTAGAGTCAAAGAAAGGCCACAGCATATACTGCTCCTTCAAATCATAGTACAAAGGAAGGCAGCTTGACTCTTTTTCTTGTAGCATCCTGAACCACGTATGAGATACTAAAAAGGAGAGAAATTGCTCCAGCCAGCCATACCTTCCTTTAAAAAACCACAACTACCTTTCACGGTGATACAATGTGATGGAGTTTCTGATTGTTCCTTCCTCCTCTCCTCAATAAAATACATGCTTGTGGTACTTGGCACACAATAAGGATGTAGCACTGACAGGAGTTCTTCAGTTTAATCCTCCTTTCTTTCCCTTCTCCCTTCCCCAGCTGCCTCCCGCATCTTCACCCACCCTCCAGGCTCTTACAGGAGTTTCCAGGTAACTACAGGCTTGCAAAGCCAGCGCATTGGAGCAACAGACCAGACAACTGCAACATTTAAGAGTGAGTGATGTATCATTTCTTTAGCTCTCCCTCCTCCTGAGTCCCTCATAATAAGGTTCCAAGTCATTCTTTACATTATATATAGATCTATTACTTTTTTGGTTAGGAATTGGTGATATTGTATATTGTAGCAGGTGTGTGTCAAGGAATCACTGGCTGTAGAACTATGACTTACTCAAAAACACTGAATAAAGGAGGGGTAAATATGGCTTTATTTTATTGATTTGGGACAAGAAGAGTAGCCATGCCATTCTTATGTACAGCAGAAATTTCATTGCACCAGATGTTTCAATTTTTAAAGTGTATATTCAATGAGACGTGACTTTTGTTATAGTAAAAATGTGTAACTTTTTTTCTTTTTTCTTTGGTGTAACAGCTGTGGGCAATGTAATTGTGCTAGCGCACAGCAGAAAAAAGTAAGGCTTATAAGATCTCAGACAAGCCCATGATATCTAAAACTAAGGGCTTCCCAGGAGGAACTAACTGCGGGATGGTGGAACCCCATCTTGTCAGTTATTGCTGGATGTTCCTCACGTGAACACTACAGCCTCAGTGGCAAAGCAAGTGCCTGATAGCTCAGAAGGTCTGGGGGCTGTGTTGGGATGAATTATCTCTACTCTAGCTGATCTCTTGGGTGTTGAGGTGGAAGATGAGGCTTAAGCATCAACGTACCAGCCACACTCCTCCTGTCCAGGACTGAGACACATGGAGTATCGTGGGAGGGTTTGGCCCCATCAGTGAAGCAATCTGATGAAATTAGTTTTGGGAATTCTGCATAATTTAATGGAAGGTCCAAATCCGAGAGGTCTGACTAAGGACAATGACTGCCCAGCCAACTCTGCTGTGGGACAGGCCCACACTAGTGCCAGATGGATGAGTTCAGTCAAAAGAAGAGTGCTAGGCAGGCATGGCTGAGTTAGCTTACCATCTTGGCACAGAGCTCCTCACTGGCTAATTTATAGTGATGAGCAGGGTTACATGGTGCTCTGGGCGACCTCAGGGAGCCTCCTTCACCCCCCCACCTCCCCACCTTGCGTTAACCCAACCAGTTCAGTTTTCTTACACTGTCCCCAATGCACAGAGCTGCCCTGTGGCCACTGTGTTCCCCTCGATGACAACATTGACGGTCTTCCCTCCTGCTGCCGGCAGACCCGAGAAATGTTTCTGCATAAGTTATAGAATAGTTGTAAATGGAAAAAAAGTCTGTATCTCTGTAATGCAGAGGGGACTGAAAGTGCCTGTTATCACTCAGTAAGCACCAGGGAAGGGGACCATTTATTTAGCAGATGCCCTGACACAGCCCCTCTCTGGGAAGGATGTTCTCATCCACCCTAGGGGTGACTTTGCTGACAGATCTCTCCATCCTCAGGGGAGCAGAGGAGGAGTCAAGCACCTGCTCTCTATATTTTCTCTACTATTGCAATGATCAAGAAGGAAATCATTAGACAGACCAGACTTCCATCTCCCATTATTTTTAACAGGCATTGCACATCTAATTTGAAATGCACAATGCAAATATTTACCTTCAAGTGTCAAAGGAGACTATAAAGATCTTTATGGATCTTCACACTTCAAGGACTTAATTCATTAAAAATAATTATACATATGTGGGGATTACTTCCACAGTGGAGCTGAGATATGCAATCGGTTGCCAAGTAGGAAAGTACATTGTGTACGCTATATGTCTGTG
The DNA here is from genome assembly GCA_013400535.1 of Scopus umbretta. Classification (NCBI taxonomy): domain Eukaryota; kingdom Metazoa; phylum Chordata; class Aves; order Pelecaniformes; family Scopidae; genus Scopus; species Scopus umbretta. Next base: position 62,643 of record VZTL01015152.1, read on the forward strand.
TGTCAGCTTTTATGTGAGAGAGGACGCTCTCGTACATCGGAACATATGTGTGTAAACAGCGCTGAGAGGAGATCTTGCTGGAATTCACTGCTGAATAAATTAGTGAAAGTCACTGTGTAGCACTGGAGAGTCCCAGTGCTACAGACAAGCTCTTTTGTGCTTGCCCACCTCCTTCACCTCAGCCTGGATACTCCACATGACTCTTCATTTTAGAATGAGAGCAGTTTTAGGAAGAAAAATATTAGATATTGGCTTTGATTTTCTTTGCCCCTCAGAGATTTCAAGGTGTCCAGCAATTTGTTTCCAACAGTGCCAGTTTTACAAGATTGAGGCTTTTAGCCTCAAATTTTGATTTATTCTTGTGAGAATAGACACACAGAACTTTCTCATCCTTGATCCGTGCTGGGTGTTTAAGGGGCAGATGCTGCTATTTTGAGCAGGTAACTGGAAAAAAATTTACTGCTGAAGTCAATGGCCGAGAGGAGGCAGTCAATTAAGTTCTTAGACACTAATAATCTGTTCTTACTTGTAAATCATGGGGACTCTGTTTTAAGTGCTTGGAAAACTTCAAGCATGACTCATGTAATAACAAGAGCCTTCTTTTTCAGAAAATAATGCTAATAATTTAGCTGTCTGGTTACCACAAGGAGCATCTATTGATCTGACCTACTTGTATGCCACCCCCACCTCCAAACTACGAGAGTATCTCAGCGCTCATCACACGCACGAGAAAGTAGCAGCTAAAGAACGGCTCTCCTTTCTCTCTGCTTGTGCTTGAGGTGTGGCGGTTTTGAAGAACAGCTGTTATAAACAGGCATTTATTTCTCCCTGTGAAGAATCCTATGGCCATTTACCTTGTCTTGCCTCAGAGGATGTTCACGTCTAGGTTCAGCCTCCGTGAAAGTCCGGCTGCCTACACTCATCAGCCTTCTGGCATCGTCGCGGTTCCGGTGTGCCAGGGGCTCAGTTGCCTGTGGGAACCATGCTCAGGCAGGGAGAAAAGAGTCTTGGGGGATCAGGACAGAGACAGGGAGGTCTTGCAGTATTATACCATATATTCTTAATGCTATGTATTAATATTAACCTGTGCTCAACTGGGAGACAGGTCCAAGAGCAGAGTCTGAGGATGAAATGGTCACAGCAAAGTGTGCTACTTACAGATTTTTGGCTCAATTTGCACCAGTTGGTGAAGCCCTGAGTCCACTTTCTAGATAATGGATCTTATCTGTCTTTGTAGAACAAATTTGCACTTCATAAAATCTTAGAGAATTTCACTGTCTGTAGTGACACAACCCAGCTGCTGTTGCTGGTAATGAAAGTTTTATAGCATATAAAGTGCATTAGGATATTATTTGGAATCCGTTGCAACATCAGACATTTGCCTTTGACATCAGAAAGGTGGTAAACTAATGATGAAATGTGCTCCAAGGGTACATCTGGTTTAATAGTGCCTATTACTTTTGACACAGACAGGCATGAACCATGTTATCTTGCATTTTTGCAAATAATATTTATTCCACAAAGAAGTTCATGCATGCAGAATAAATAGCACCTTCCCGGTGAAAGCATGTAATTAGTTGAAATCCAAGAAGTGACAAATATTTGCTTTGCCTGAAAGTTACTGCATGAGAGTCTTAAGTTTGAAGTATTTCAGAGAAACGACAGCCTTCATGGTTTCATAAGTACTTGGTGCTGCTAAGTACTAAGTGACACAGGTTGCAGGTAGCAAACTTCTAGCTAATGGGGAAATTATGCATCCTGTTTTGCTCTCCCCTCTGTTCTCTGTTCCCTTTTGCCCTCTTGGAGCTCTGCACACCTCCATGCTTATGGGTACTTCAGGGAAGCTGTAGCACCTTCCAAGTATCATGGACTAAAGCCCATCAGTTGTTCTTGAAGCTGCCCAAAAATGTTTCTGTTTTGAAAAAAAAAAAGGTTTTCCAATCAAAAAATGCTGTTGCAACTGAATTAACTTGTATTTAATTAAGTTCTGTCTATGTTGTTTTTTTTTGTTTATCCTGGAAAAAAAAGAGATTACCATTCAACACTTGCAATAGTTTGAGTTTTTAATTTTGAAATAAATTTTGTTATGAAATGTTTAAATGTATTGAAGTAAAATGCATCAAATGACCCCAAATATTTATGAAAAATCCATCGCCTACTGATTTGAGGTGATAAACCACAGGAGATTAATTAGTCTTGGTCATGTGACTTTTCAAGCACTAAACATGGCTGAAGGGATTTTGCTTTTTGTAGTGTAAGCCTGTATTTTCATGTATTTATATAAAGTATACAACATACAAGGGAATTTGTTACATTGCAGCATTTACCACTGGTATGATTATTTTACCCAAAATATGAAAATCTCCATTTCACCAAGAGCTATAAGGCTATTTTCATAATGAGAATAATTCAATGTAATTTTTCATCCATTAACTCAAAACTGCTCCTTTTCAATTGCTTTAAAGTAATTTGTACAGTCATTCAAAAAATAGCATGAAAATAACCTTTATTTCCCTTTTAAGTCAGAGGGTACCACATACACACTAAGTAATCTAGACCAAAATTTTCTCTAAGATATGGACTACATTGTCTTAAAATAGGCCATATGCTTTCTCTTCTCTTGCACAAAAATGACAAAAAAGAGGACTTCCCCCAAAAGATACTCAGCATTGACTGAACTGCTCTTGTGCCCTGCTGCATCTTGAGGTCTGACATATGTCCACAAGATTTCTAGTTCCAGACAAATGTCCAGACAACTGAATCATTTAATTCTAGTGTTAAAATGAGAAGAAATTAAAGTTCCATAAAACCCCCTAACCGTATCAAACTCAAATATCTTTCCTCACCCTGCTCCATTTATGCAAATACCTTTATAATGTTTCATAAACCAGCAGCACAGCAGCTTAAATGTTTAAAAATAAAACTTCTGCAGAGACATTAGCTTTAATTCATTTCAAAGTGCCCTTTTTTATTTCTCCTATGGATTTTGTGAATTAAGATTATATTGTGTAGGGGTTGGGATTCTTCTTTAGCTGTGAATTTCTGTCCTCATTTGGCTTGCATACAGCCCTTTCACAGTGCTGTGCTGTTGCAGGTGAGAAGCATCCCTGACTCTGCCAGGCAGGAGCGTGTGTTTGATAAGGATGTTGACGGGTCAGAGGCTGTCACCATTCATCCTAAAAAGCTATTTCTGACTAACTGTCACAATAGAAATGCACTGCAATATGGCTACCAGGTTCAGTATTGATTTCCCATCTAATATAATATCATGATTGTATATTACTTGTTTTTGCACTTTATTATTCCCTAGGATGTTAACTTTGAAGGTTTAAAAGCATTTAGTTCTACTGCTGCAATCCTTAACACCTCTGCAGACTTCTATGCATCACTTTGTCACCCTCCTCTCCCCTGTGTGCTCAGCTGACCTGGTGCAGGGGAAAAACCCTTCCCGCTCACTTAATCAAGACGTACCAACTCCTGAAACACCAAAATATGGTTTTAAAAGATGTAGCACTATTAGAAAAGGGCTTCTTAAAAAAAAAAAAAAAAAAAAAAAGCAGCTGTTTCCCCTGGAGCACCTTTACAGGGTAAGAACAGGAAGGTTCATCAGCGAGCCCTGCGCTGGTGGGGACTTCAGGAGACTTGATGTCGGTGTTGACTCTCAGAAGGGGCCAAACACTCCCCGCTGGTCCCTCTCCCCTTTTGCCATCTTGTGTCCACCTTGCCCCTCTGGACTTTGAGGTCTTTGGGACATTCTTCTGCTGAATGCTCTTATCCACTCATCAGCTGGGTTCTCCTACATGCTGCTATAGATATATATAGCAATCCAAGTCAATTAGAATATAAAAATGTTTAATTGAATTCTCCTTTGTTCCCTGATGATATTCAGGAGGGCAGCACATGGTACCTGCAGACGGGTGGCAGCTAAACAGCCATATAAAACTGCAAGCAGAAGTGGAAGTTTGTTTTCATTCATTTTCCATCTCTCGTTCAAATATGGCAAAACATTTATTAATCCTCCTCCAAACCATATGCCATATGTCTAATGAGTGGTAGGTTAAGTTAATCATATAAAACCAACCAAGCATAGCAAAAATCCCATTGCAGAATAGGTGAAAAACTGATACTGTAGATCTGAGTTACTTAAATAAATGAAGGAGATCAAGAATATGCAGGGTCAGGCCCGCAGGGAAGTACAAATAAATACTGAGTCAGCTAAAATTTTTCTGGGTACTTGAGGTATTCTCTTGATAACTTTTGAACTGATGGCTGGGACATCTTCACAGCTTTTGCGAAGGCTCATGCTGCAAGTATTGCTGGCCCTGCTTTGTAAGGTTTAGGAATTATTCTCAGGGCTTAGCAGATACAGATATTTATACTGGACTTTATCACACAATTGCTTTAGGCTGAAAGGAACCAGCGGGAAACTGAACCCAGAGGTTTCCCAGGCTTGCTTGTGGGGTATCTGAATTACTGAATGAACCCATGCTTGAGTTTTCCAGACATCTTTTATTGAAGAAGTGACATGACTGCTCGTAAACTGTGATAACACAGAGCATCTGCAAACTTAGCAAGGAAGTACTGGAGGAATTTGTTTTTTTTTTTCACCATTTTACCAGTTTTACCAGGTTGTGGTATCTGTTACAACCTTCTTGCTGGGACAGCAAATGTGACTGTGAAAAATGAGTGTTGACAAATTCTGTGCAAATTTCTGTGCATCGTTCAGTGCCAAGTTATAACTTGCAACAGCTCTTCTATTCTCTAGAAATTAGCCTGCAATGCTTGCCAAACCGGAGCAGCTTTGTGGCTTGTGCAAACAGGACTAGGAAGACACCATCATATTCATTTCATCTGAGCTCTAATTTGACCCAAAGATTTGATTTCCAGCTTCCATAAATTTGATACACTACTAACTCACTCCTCCAGCTAGGCCCTTGAGTCCTTTACTTGCTGGAAATTATGCTCCTACTTAATTATAAATATTTATAAAACCTCTGTGATCTTTAAAAATGTGAGAACTACCTCGGTGTTTATAATTGTTATAAAAAATATCCCAAACCCACTAATTGAATGAATCTTTCAAATGTGAGTAATTTTTTATTTGAATTCTACATCCTTATGTATTATGTAACAATTAGTAATGATGTGATGGATAATTTTTTTGGAACAGTTCCTGATTCCATTACTCAACTACTCGATCGACCAGTAATTATGAATCATATCTTTAATTAGCTGCCGCTCTTCAGAAACATATGAAAGCCAAGGGCATAAAGTAATTGGCATAAAAGTTTTCCTAATTAATTTATCTGTCCATGTGAGTAACCAGGACTGGAGTCAGGGGAACATTTATAACTCCAGGAAGGCCAGCCCTAAAACCCAATGTCAAACGAGATTTATATTTCTGAATTATAAAAAGAACAACAACAAGCCACAAAATTACATTATCCCCAACTCCAACAATGCAGCACATAATGCGTTGTTCAGAGATGAGCAAAAACTTCTTATTGATCCAATTCATTTTCATCGTATTCTCTAGTGGGTCTTTCAAATCTCTCTGGCTATTTCCCTCATTCCACATAGTAACAGTAATCAAGCACATTAAGCAATTCATTAAACAACAGCCCCACTGACCACAGGGAGTATTACAGCTAACATTCATTAGGCAACTAGCAACTTTATTTAAGCAGAAGAGAGCTCGGGAGTGCACGACTCAACTCTTTGTCTTTCAGGAGGAGCCTGTGGCCCACCTAGGCAGTACTGTATCTGCTTTTGACAAACTATAAAACCTTTACGCTGGCTGGCACAGACGGTACCTTTTTCAAGGAGCCACCTGGGAGAGAAGACAAAACGGAGTGTGTGCTGGTTTAATTCTCAGCCTGTGAAAGATTAAGGTAAAATCTGAGCTCATTGTTAAGTACAGGTTGTTAAGATTTATGCCTGATATAAAACTAAAACCTTACAGTATTGATATTTAGGTCCTATATTTTTCAGATCTGATTTCAAGAGGGCAACAGTTGTAAAGCAGCCAGGTTTGTTCATTTGAATATCCTAGCCTGCCTGGCACTTTGCAGTAAAAATGATATATATTGTCCTTCATAATGACTATGGAAAGCTAAAACAACAATGGAAAAAAAAGCCTTTCTACAAACAATGATTAAAAAAGTGTTAGAAAAGTTTCACTAACATTTGGCCGTGTGCCTGTACAGTATTTCTGTCCTAATTAACAAAGGATCTAAGCTTCATGTTTGTTGCAAAGTCCTTAAAAGGAGATAATTCTTAGAAGCAAATATACTGCTGTTGTCTTGCTTATTTATTTATTTCTTTTTTTAAATCAGACCATATTACAGACAGGAGTAGACAAAATTAGACAATATTACTCAGCATTACTTTTTGTATAAGGATTCCTACAGAAATCCGAGCTATTTTCTTAAAAAACTGACCCTCCTAAAGCATTAAACCAATGTTTAAGCAGCTATTTCTACAGTCTACTCAGTGAGTCCATGGACTGAATATATATGCACAAGGCTAAAAAAAACCACCTTCCTCTTCCATAGTGTTATTATTTTCTATTACTCCTATGAAAGCATAACCAAGTTTGGCACAGTTACTATTAAATCATGCAATGCTTGAAATGACTTGGCTTCTTGTATGGTGTAACTTAGCATAACTCCCCTGATTTCAGAGGAACTAGATAAACTGAGAAGCTGATTCATTTTGTCACAGCCCTATTCTAGCTTTGAGAGCCTCCACTACCACATTCATGTTATTCTGTATTGCTGGTACAGAAATTATTAAGAGTATTAAAAAGAATTAATGGCATTACTGATTACTGACACTTATAACTGGAGGGTAGAGTCAACCCTGCTATAATCTGAAAATACATTTCTTGGGTGTTTAATTATTTGAAACCTGATGATTAAACCTGGAAACCAGCTTCTCCAGAGTAACTTTTTCCTGCTAGGACATCAGCTTTCTTTCTAACCTTGTATCTCATTGGCAAAATACTAGATTCATTCTTTCTAGCTCATATGCATTGACGAAGCATTTGAGATGGTGCCATCAGTAAATAAAAAAAACAAACAAAAACCACCCCCATTTTACTCAATATTCTGTAGCAGCAAGTATAAAACCAGAGCATGTACCAAATCTGACAGAGTGGTGCAGTGCGAGGCCCTGTGGAAACCTGGGCTCAAGGCTCTCTTCAGACTAAATATTTTGGGATGATCCCTGAGTCCACGTTGCTGGCCAGGCAATTCAGAGCCCATACAATAGCCAAAGCTCTAACATTGTTACAAGATTTAAAGGGCAAAGAAGGTATTGTTCTTTTTTCATGACACAGAGCCTGTGATTTCAGCTCTGTCAAACTACCCTTGGAAAACAGAGCTAGTGACTTATTTTATTAGCAACAAACTAGTACAGACTTTGTTGCCTGTAATATAAAACAAATATAAGAAAATATTACAAAAAATGTGTCTAACTTATACAGTTGACTGTTTGTATTTTCTGTACTTGGTTCCGATACTGGCATATAAATGCATTTGTACTAAGGCAGAGAGTTTGTTATATATGATGAATGGCACTGAAATATCAGTTTTATCCTTCCTGTAAAAACAGGGGCCATAACTCATGACAGGTGCAGCCTCCAGATGCCAACTGTGCTATTGGTTTCAGGGCCAGGACCAGGAAGACACAGATCATTTTGCTAATTCCTGCCATTATATTATTATATTCTTACCTGCAGTGTGAGACAGCTTATCATGGAATCATTAGAGCAAAAATGCATGTTTAATGTTATATTACCAAAAACTAAATGTGTGCTGCAACTCTAGCACCTTTCAAATATTATGCATTATACACTGAACTCTGGGAGAACACAAAATGTTTGTTTTATTTTTATTTGGTTTTGGTATCTGGAATGTTTGAAGACCATCTTTTTATGTTGGGAACTTTTAAAGGTCTCCATCATCCCTACATCTGGTCATGGAGGACCTTATTATGTATATGCTTTCATGACAAATGATCACTGAGCGCTGCCACAGGCCCTGGAACAAACTTTCCTGGTTCCTTCTTTCCTTTCTAGTTCCTACTGAGTTTACCCGCCTAGGAACTACTTAGCTGTTACTACACAGTAACAACTGCTGTAGTAATGGAGGGGAGTTGGTGCTTCATTTACTAATACTTACACGACCACTGGGGAACGTGTTCTGCACTCCTCTACCACCTTGATTACACCTCCCAGAATTAGGATAATACTGTAATTCTTGCTTTATAGTTGTGATGAGCACCGAAAGGAATGTACTTGTCCAGAATTCCCATAGGAAAACTGTAACAGTGCAGGGATGCAAACCAGGGTCACACCCAAGCTCCAGGTAAACGCTGTAATCACTGGACCAGTGGGTATTTAATAGCTTTCAAATTGTCTTTTTTTCTTTTTTCTTATTCTGTTTTTCCACCATTTTTAATTACCTCATTGATTTCAAAGAACTCCCACTGCCTCTTGGAAAACCTTGAAAAGCATTCATTTTCAGAAACAATTCTGCTGATATGTAGTTTACCTTATATAGCTTTCTTCCTTTATTATTATGCAAATGTCTTGGAAGAGAATAAGTGTACTTCTGAAGAATTGCCCTGCTAATACTGCTTATTTGTGTCTGAAGCTTCTCTCATCTTGCTCTTGTAAACACAAGCAGTAAGTATGGAACATGCAGAAGAGCAGACTACAAATCTAGTTCACATTTTCCTCAAATATTTTGTGAAGGTGCCTTGAGAGTACTGAAATCTTTCAGTTCTACCTTATCTGAGGCTTGGATTTTATTTTCACTGAGTTTTTTATGGCCTCTATAAGAAAAGATTTGGCTTCATTAGAATCTCGCTCTCCTGCTGATCTGTGATATGACAGATGAGATCAACTGAGCAATTTTAAATGACAGTCACCACAGGAGGACAGAAAGGGAAGGGGACTCGCCATTACTTACAACCCATCAAAACAGAAGTCTGACTTTATTAAGATCTTCATGGTGTCCAACACAACATTCACACAAGCTATCCAACAAAATACAATCTAAATCACTATGCGGTGAGTACAAACTGGCTGAAGACTTCTGGTTCAAGAATGGTCACCAGTGTCTTTCTGCCAGGAGAAGATGCAGGCTGACCTTGTAACACACGGTGTGGAGACCATGCAAGGTTTGAATGGATGCTGGCCTCTTCATCATGCCCACGATGGAGGAGAATGTAAAAGTTAGAAGCGGGGTGAGTGTAGGAGGGGTAGCAAACATTGGAGAGAACAGGGTTCAGCAAGATACTAGAAATTGCCTGCTCAATTCTGCACCCATCTTCTCCCTCCCTTAGAGCTTCTGAACCTTAGTTTGCTTTGAATTGCTCTTCATCCCTTTCCTCCCTGCTCTCCTCAAACACAGCCAGTTAATAGAAATTAGCCATGTACATACAGTGGTAATTTAGGTTGCCTTGGTTGCATCCCAGTGCAAGGGTGGAGATAGCAAATCTCTGGAAGATTTTAATGTTCCCATGGTGTTTTCAAGCCATTGTTATATTCATTCTGATTACATAATCCAGTTTGGTTCCCCACTCCTTACTCTATCTTGTCCATAGAGATTAAACTCTCGAGCCAGAAACAGTCAGTGTGTTTGTACAGGGCCTAGTACAGCAGGGTCTTGTGCTTGGCTGATCTGCAGGTATAGTTGTATAAACCCAATTAATAATAATGTACAGTTCAACTACAGTTGATATGCACATAGGCAGTATAATCTAAATGTTTTCTTAGCATTTAAAAATGCTTAAAACTATACTAACTATGGAAAATTATCATTATCAGACTCCACACCACTAAGTCTCCCTCACAAACTCTCAAAGCTTCAAAGGCACTTTGGTGCCTGATTCCCCTTTCATATAATGTTTGAGGAAATTGAGCTAAACTTCTAGGATCTACAATAAATATCCAAGATCCAATATCTACATCACATCTAGATTTCGCCTGAGCCCTTCCCCTGGCATGCCTATTTTGGTCCTTCAGACTTCTGGCTTTGGATTTGCAAGTGGGCCACAAAAGTGAACGCATATGAATGCAGTTATCCTACAGGACTGAAGCCAAGTTCAATTTTTTTTTCAAATGCATTCTGATGTCATGGATGGGAACATTGGTTGTTCTCCCACAGATGTAGCCTCCATTCAGTCTCAAGTCCCATGCCTGAATCATTAGCTGCTCAATGAGTAAATCAGTGGACTAGGACATTTTCTTTTTTTCTAGTGGTATTTGGGGCCTTGTTAAATATGGTTGCAAGATGCTGTCAGAGAAAATGCCGAGTTAGAACCTGTGCATGGAAATCTGGCATGGAGATCATGGTGAAATCCCCGCTCTGGCACATTAAGCACCACTGTGCCAAGTAGCATCTGTGGCTTACAGGCTACTTTTTAAATTTTAGGTCTCCACCATCTTTCAGTAAAATGTGGGTTATCATCAGCTAGAAATGAAACATTTTGCAATTTTAATTTTAAATCCATCACAGCAACCTTCTTTCTATCTGCTAAGTTGCTACAATTGCCTTTACCTATTGGAAAAGAAGATCCAAATGGATAGAAATTACAGGAAGCAACTGACTTAATTAAGTTAGAATAATAGTTCATCAGCACTATTTAGTCCTCAGCAACACTTTATTAGTAATAAGTATACCTAATACAGTGTTCTATATTCTCCAGTATTAAAAAAACACGAAAATAAATTGTAAATATGTCATCATTGAAACGTGAGTATAGAATGGCAGCTTATATCTTCTTTTTTTTCCCCCCATTAAAAAAGGCTTAATGAGTGTAAATGTGGTTTTGCTGATTTTCCTTATACTTTCCTTTAAATTTACTGAAGTATATTCTATTGGTACTTTTCACTATCTGTTTGAAAAACACTGGAGCAAGACAACTACTTACTATAGCACTATATTTCTGTATCATCCAATATTAACACATATTCTCTGCACATTTCCTTATGCTGGACTGACAAACACTCACACAAATCAACCCAGACAGTTCCATATAAATAACCTGATAACAAAACTCTTCCTAATTAGAAAGCCATTTGCCATTTTCCATAAAGATATGTAATTAGAATTTTTCACTGCATGAAAGCTTGGAAAGTTTCAGTGTTTTTTCAAAGCTTTACCAGTTGGATCTAGGAATAATTTCATCCTGACTGCAGCAGGAATGGTGTGCAAAGAGAGACTAGATGCACAAAAACCTTCTTGTCTGAGGTCATCCTGGACTTTTATCCAGGAGCTTGGTGCACTGGCGGATTTATGCTATTTTGAAGGTTCCTGCTCTGGTGCAGCGTGGGAGCCAGCGGGCACGGGGACATGGTACCCGAGCAGAGGCTGATGTTCCTGCACCCCCAGCTCTCCCTTGGGAAACCTGGAGCAGAGCAGAGGACAGATTTGCCAGCACTCTCAGCTGAGCTGTTGGAACCCAATACTGGCACTGAGATTCAATGCTAAACATCTATGTAAAAAAGAAAATAATCCAAGGTGCCCAGTGCTGCAATTCAATAAAGACTTCCTCTCTGAAAGCTTCACTTTCCTTTGCAGCAGCTCCAGACATCATTATTTGGCACATGCTTTAGATCTTTAAAGTGTGTACATGTACAGTTTTGTTCCTTTCAGCCAGTTCTTATTCTTCCCCTACCCTTAATGCTTCCCCCCTGACGGTCTTCTCCCCCTCCCACCTACATCCACCAACTCGTCCTCCCCCCCACCTCTGGCATTACAGAACCACTGCCTCAAACTATATAAAACCCTTGGCCTCAAACCAGAGAAGACCTAAATGCGGGAAAGTAAGGATAAATTAAAGTGACAGGGTCTCAGCAGTGGAAATTAGTGCAACTCTTCTAATTGCATGTCTAGCCTGAATGATGGGATACTTAATTCTTACACATCCCAGACAATTGCTTTATACTAACATGAGCTCTGGGAAAAAGGCAGATTCCAGAGACATATGGAGCAGTAGATGGAGTGGAAAAATAAATCAGTTGCCCCAGCCACAGTGGAAAAAATGCTTTATCTGCACTGTTAATATAAGGTGTTGCCACCATTAAACAAAACTGATAATGTCTCCTTCATCCATTCTTACTATAAAAATAGAACATTAAATAATTAAGTGACAAAGTGGGCTTTAGGCTCTATTTATTGTTACTTGAACAAGAAATGAGCTTTGGGTGAGGAGGTTACATTCCTCTAGTTAGTGGACAGAGTCCTAAATACGGGATCCCGAGAGACAGAGTCGGGGGAGCAGAATGCTCTACTCCACTTCTATAAGGACTGCTAATAAAAGGCTTCAAAACTAGCATGGGTTCTTATATCTATTTAACCTTTTGCCCCAAGAAGCAAAGAGCATCTGGCTAAGTGGAGAGTAAAAGCACAGCTACTTTTCATTATCAAGGCTTAGAGCCAGACTATGTGGAAGCCTGAGCTGCCAAGCCTGGGTTAAATGCTTGTTGCCTTCACTGCCTGAGGCCATCTAGCGTGTTTAGAAATGATTAAGTACTGCAGCCTAGAAAGGACCTGTCCTGAGCGTTCATCTCTGACTTCCAGCAGAAAAGAGAGCCTGGCAATGACAGAGGCAGATGGATGAGTCTCATTAGTATGGCGAAGCAGCGAACCAGACTGCCTTCACAGAGCTGTCCAAAAAAAAGAGAGCAAATTAAAATAGGAGCTGAGAAAACCAATGAGCAAGTGTTTTAACTCTCTGATACCTGGATTCATCTCCAGCAGGTTAGGCAGCTGGCTGTCCTTCCCAAGAACCTCTGATCCATAAGCAGGTGATGAGTGTTTGGTAGGCACAGAAATTTCCACCTGTCCGTATTTTATTTTTGCATCTGTTTTCTGGTGAGCTTTGGAAAAATGTAGGATATTTATGCATACTATACCTCACACACACATACTTGGAATATTCTATAGTATGGCAAAAGCAAACTAAAGCTTCCTGCGCTTACAGTATTCTATTCAGCGTAAATCATTATCAAAGCCTGCAAAGTATGAAAATTAGGTTATGACAGAGAATTATGGCCTACAACAACAGCATGGGGATGTCAAATCTCTTACATAAATAAATATTACACCCACAAGAATGATGAAGATATGCAGTAAGGAGGATTATTGCCACTGTGAAGAAGAACATCTTGCTGACTGGGGCATTATCTGAAACACCCTTGCACAAAAAAGTAGTAACTCTAGCACTGAAGTGCAAGAAGCCCCAGTACAAGGGTTTGGTAACTCAATGGCATCAGATGCACCACCCTGGAAGTCTTCAAAGTGTGATGGACTGGCAAACCTGCAGCTATTTTCAATGAGACTTTCTGCAAGACTGATGGGAAACTATATCAATTTATTACCCGCTTTGATTTGTTTGAGTTGACTCAGGCACCATCTAACCATGAGAAGAGAAAGAAAAAGCATTTGAATAATTCAGAGTGCAAATTGCTGCATGCAAGGCAGCCATTTTGCTTTGTCTTTTCATGCAAGATGAATAGTGTAGCACAGTAGAAATGTACCTAATGCCCTTCATTTTTCTTTTGATGAGGTAAGTAGGATCAGAAGGCACAATTTAAAAGAAGAACTCTGAAAGCAGTCAGAGATCTAGGACCTTCTCACTGTAAAAGAGGCAGTAGAACCCTCCCAATAAAAATAAAACCAAAACAAACCTTTAAAAAATAGGGATTTTGTTATAAATAAAACCCTATGTTATATTGTTGGTATCTGAATACTCAGGAGTATACTGGAGGAGGTGTTGAAGAGAATGTTTTGTTCTCCACTACATGTCTCTGGTGTCAGTGAGGGGATGGTTGAAGTCACATAAGAAAAGCAATGTCATGGAGGTTTTGATTTTCATAGAACCATAGAAAAAGCCTTCCATAATTGCTGTAGAAAGTAGGATTCTCTGGAACTCTTTAAAGTCTCTGAAGTCTACAAGGACATAATTTTCAGACTTGTTAACATCTCTGTGCAGTCCCACTTCTTATTTCCTACTCAGCACTCCTGGCTTGTGATACTTCCGTGTTTGCTCAGAGACTTCATTCCACTGTTGTCATTGTGCCCAGGAGAGTTTGAAAATAGAGATGTTAAATTTTTTTTAATTTTACTTTTTCTATTCAAAATGAATGAGAGATCAGTGCTCAAGGGGCATCAGGACCCTAAATGCTTCTGAGGAGGAGGAACAAAATTACTTTTCTCCTCCAGTAAAAATGAGCCATTACAACAAGTATCGGAAAACTGTGGGACCCGCTGCCTCCTCCCCAGTTCCTAAGTCATTTAGCATTCAAAGCAGGAAAGATCACCTGACAGAGCATCTTTGTCATCCCTTTATTTTCACTTACCACCTTCTCCTCTGTGTTCTCTTCTACCTGCCAGTGCCAGGAAACTGCCCTCTATCCACTGCTCAGTCACATGTTCTGAGCCAGGCTAGGGCTGTAAAGACCACAATTACCCAGGAGAAGAATATTCTTCTTTCTTAATCATCTGACAAAGATGATTATGCGACCTAAAAGCCTACAGAAATATTTCTTGTTCGCTTTTTTTTGTTTAGCTAATAGAGATCAATGGCCCAACTGCTTCAGTTTAAGGTTATGTTAAGTCAGCGCTTAACTTTCAGGTTTCAGGGGAGACCACAGTGGGCAACTAATCTGAGCTGTTATATAGCAAGAGTGCAGACAATACTGATTTCTTGTATTTAATACTTGTTTGAACTAGAGCATTTCCTTCTCTGAAAATCTAATCTTGAATCAAAAGCTACTTGAGATAGTGAGTTAAAAGCAGTTCTTAATAAGTTCTTCCAGTGGTCAGATGCTTTTGATATTAGATAATTATAATTCCTCACTAATCTGAATTTATTGAGTTTTAACACTCAGCCATTCATCTGAACACCTAAGACATTTTGAATGAATGGTGGCTATAGTAAACGGTTTAGGCTTCAAACTGCGATTTTTCAGATGGGTGCCTGGAAGATGTAGGGCTTTCTAATAAAAGAAATACTTTTAAATAAATTGCTTTAAAACCCAACTGCTAGCCACAGGAAAGGACTTAGGTATTTAAAGGGCATTTAAGCTTACATCTCTGAAAATCTCAATTGAGACATCACCTAACACTGGAAATACTAGAAACCACAGTCCCTGCCATTTTTCACCTTTAGGTTTCTCACAAGTGCTTCAGTATTGCCAAGGCTGAACGACCGGTTGCCTTGTTCACGCCTAAAGCCTATCATCATCCACAAGTGAGATATTCTTCCTCTTCGCTTCATGCAAGGTTTGAGATAAACATACCCAATTGCACTCCTCCCAAGAGGAGGCCACTTTAAGAGTCCAGATCAAGATCAGCTTCCAGGTGAGTTTCTGCTTAGAGGACTGTTCCCAGATGCAGGAATTCTTCATGAATTCTATTCTTAGCCTCATGAGATTCAGCCTTATCCTATCTCTGTCTAACTCTATGCTTTTGCAGAGGGTAGGGTATCCTCCTTCTAGCTTTTGAGACCATGCCATTATGCAGATAGAGTAATCACTTCACTATTTGCATTAATTTCATCACTTACAGTCCATCATAAGCTACTGCATTGTTTTTTCCTGGAGCATAGTAAATTTCTGCTGATTGCAGACAATATTCAGGACTTTTTTGGGTCCTTGTCAGTACAGAAGTTTTGTCTTTTTCTTTGATAAAAGCCAGTGAGGGAGTGGGTAAAGCCATAGTCCCAGGAGCAGGAGCTAACGTCCATACACTTCATGAAGTGTCAGCTCTGCAAGGACAGCAGTGGCAGGAGGCAGAAGGGAGGCTAGACATCTGCACAGGAGATCCAGGTTTTAGGAATAAAATGGCAAGATGGACGATGTCAGATCCTAATGGATGTGATCAACAAAATAACAGCTATGTCCTCACCAACTAGCAAAAAGGAAACACAAGCTTTCTTAGGTGTTGTGGGTTTTTGGAGAATGCATATTCCAAATCACAGTCTGATTGTGAGCCCTCTCTATCAAGTGACCCAGAAGAAGAACGGTTTCAAATGGGGCCCTGAGCAACGACAAGCCTTTGAACAAATTACATGGGAGATAGTTCATGCAGTAGCCCTTGGGCCAGTCCGGGCAGGGCAAGATGTAAAGAATGTGCTCTACACCTCAGCCGGGGAGAATGGCCCTACCTGGAGCCTCTGGCAGAAAGCACCAGGGGAGACTCGAGGTTGACCCCTGGGGTTCTGGAGTCGGGGATACAGAGGATCCGAGGCCCGCTATACTCCAACTGAAAAAGAGATATTGGCAGCATATGAAGGAGTTCGAGCTGCTTCGGAAGTGGTTGGTACTGAAGCACAGCTNGAATTAATTATACCTTGGTGGGCCCATGACACCTCAGGCCATCAAGGAAGAGATGCATCATATAGATGGGCTGGTGATTGAGGGGTGGACTTGATCATGGACACTATTGCACAAGTTATCCATGAATGTGAAACATGCACTGCAGTCAAGCAAGCCAAGCAGTTAAAGCTTCTGTGGTATGGAGGACGATGGCTGAAATACAAATATGGAGAGGCCTGGCAGACTGATTATATCACATTCCCACAAACCCACCAAGGCAAGCGCTATGTGCTTACAATGGTGGAAGCAACCACCAGATGCCTGGAAAAATATTCCATACCCATGCCACTGCCCAGAACACTATCCTGGGCCTTGAAAAGCAAGTTGAATGGTGACATGGCACCCCAGAAAGAACTGAGTCAGACAATGTCAGTCAGCAGGTGGTAAGCAATGGCATTGTGCATCACTTATTTTGTATATTATTATTATTATTATTATTCCTTCCTTTTCTGTCCTATTAAACTGTCTTTGTCTCAACCCATGAATTTTACTTTTTTTTCCAATTCTCTCCCCACTGGGGAGCGGGAGAGTGAGTGTCTGTGTGGTGTTTAGCTGCCTGCTGGGTTAAACCAGAGCAACAGCACATACCTGGTTCCCACACCCCAGCAGTTGGGTCAGAAAGGAGAAGCTTTGGTGCAGAAAATGTGAAAGAAGGAGAGTGCTGTTTGGAAAGCTCCTGTGTTGGAAAGTTGAAGGAGCATTGGGGAGACCATGGTGCATCACCTGCCCAGGCATCACTGCTGGGATCCTGCTCTGAAGACAAGAGAAGCAAACAAGATTACTGCCCTCTCAGGAATTTCAGGAACACGGCAGCCCCATATTTGTCTTATTGAGAGGCACATCTGGCAGTGAGAAGGCTAAGGGGGAAGGAGGAAACTGAGAGATGGGAAGGGGGTTGGTGGAGTCAGACTCCACATACAGCTCTCACCATGGCCTGAGGATTTCTACCCATGTGGCACCCCGTGGTCACAGTGCAGGTAGTGACACCTGCCATCACTCCAACATATATGCCTGACTGCATGTTGTGGGAGCACAGACAGCATGCCACTAAGCTGGGCGGATCTACCTGGAAAATACTATTTAGCCCCTCAAAATTAAGGCAGGCTTGCGACCAGCCACCTGTAGACAGCTGAGTGACGAAGGACCAGCAGAGTCAGCACCAAACTCCCAGGGGGGGCGGCTGTGACGGGAAGGGGCCAGGGCTCCTGCCACGACTTACATATGGGGATACATTTGCCCCATTTAGAATCATAGAATTATTAAGGTTGGAAAAGACCTCTGAGATCATCTAGGCCAAACATCAACACGACACCACCATACCTACTAAACCATGTCCTGAAGTGGCACATCTACATGGTTTTTGAACACCTCCCGGGATGGTGACTCCACGACCTCTCTTTGTCAGATCTCACACAGAAGCAAGCTTCTGACTGAAGGCTAGAGAAAAGAGGTATCTCCTCCAAAATAATATTTGGTGCCAGTTATAAGAAAATGCTCATGGACAGGGGTCAGGAATTATACTGCCGTGCTGACCTCTGAAGAAGAGAGAAATAGCAGTAGGTTTACAATCAGATTTAATTACATATTCCAAATTGACCATGAAATTTTATCATTAGGTAACTAACCTCTTTTAAGTAGGAAAGGTGAATGATGGAGTGAGACTGCCTCATTGACTATTATTGCTTTACCTGGATTCCTGTGTCTCCCTAATGCATCTACTAATCCTTTAGTTTAACTTAATATGAGGAAGAAGTCAGCTTTGTTCAATCCATTTGCAAAATGAGAGGATGCCAACTTTTCCCTTATACACCGGTATTTATTTTAACTAACAACATGAAAAAGACCACTAGAGTTAATCACTTTCAATCAATGTCAACTACATTATTAGTTAATGGGAATTTATACTGCATAATATTATTTGTTTGCAAGCCATTTTCTGATGTGTTACATCTAGTTAAATGCCTTATCCTTGTGTATTTAAAATAGAGAAAAAATGAAGGCTAGAATCAGTGAATTTGTAAACATTGGCATACAGAATTAATTTTACTTAATCATAATGAGGACATAAGTTAGTAATGTGAGAGTATGACTTATTTCTGCAAACCACGTGTAGTAATCTCTACATAGAGCCATATTTTGCTTTTTAAGTCTTTTGCCAGCTGATTCTGATCTGAGCAGATTATTATTTCTACAACATGATCTTTAAAATTACTATTTATAGATAAAAATATTTATATATAAATCTCACAATTTCTACTTTTTGTGTAGCTGTGGAAGCTTCTTAAACCCCACATATACACCCCATACTCCAGCCTCTTGCATGCATACCACGGTATTGCATCTTCTGGCTATAATCTCTTTTTTGTTATTTTAGGATCTGCGAGAACATTCAAATCGGAAAAAACCCACCTCATTGTAATGAATTTGTCTATAGCTGAACTGCCCAGGAGTTTTGCATTTACCAACATTTTCCACTCCTACTTTGACCTAACATTCCCTCTTCGCTCCTATACATCTCCTTCTCCTTTGCATCATCCCAATCATTAACTAAATGGCTATGAGTAATAATAGAGTAACAAGCAGATGAAGCTTGAATGTGAAAGGAATGAACTATATATGACATAACTCTTTTTCTTAAAAAGGACTTCCTGTTCCATTATTACTTTATAGTACAACAAAAGCCTGACCTGAAAGTTAATAAAGAGAGCATGTTTACTAATTAGGCTTTATTCTCATTGGTCCATGTTAATTGCAAAATATCAATCTATCTCACTTATGAATATGCAAATGTATGTCAGAGTGGCACAAGTTTCCAGTACACAGTACTCTGCTAGCTTTAATTAGATCAAAAGTGGGTCCAGCTCAATTCAACAAGATGGGCCCTACTCTTTAATCAGGAAAATAAGTTTGTCTCCTAACAGTATCTTCTTTTGACAGTCAGCAAACACTAATTAACAGACATAGCTATATTAATTGCATTACTCCACTGTATTCTTATCAGCTAGCTGATGTTGCCTGTTTGCTAATGCAAATAGTTGCTGCTTTGGTAAAGTCAACTTGCAAAAGTCTTTCTAATGCTAACTAGCAATCAATGCATATAAGATTTCTAAGATTTCTGTAGGGAATTCTGCATAATAGATGTATTCTGTCTTTTGAGGTATCCATGGCCATTTAGTATAATTATTCCTTAGAGCTGCACCTATCATATTATCAGCTTTTTCAGAGGATAAAGAACACAACTTATTTGTTTAAGAACAAAGGACGATAATAATTTCCTTTAGGAATCACTAAATCACTAAGTTAAATGAAGATGTATGACCCAATGGAAAACTTGCATTTATAGTAATTATGTTTTTTTTTTTTTTTTTCCTTAAGATACCTTTAACATCTTTTAAAAGGCAATTTACTGTTTTTACAAAGTAGTGACTTGACAGCTCTGGAGACTGTAATACCACGGAATGGGTTTTATGTGGACTGTGTTAGGCAAAGCCTCCCAGGCTGCCCTGTCCATGGGTTTTGACTTCAGCCCTATTCTTTGAGGGCCACTGGGAGGGCCAAGAGGGTAATCCAGTCTCTATATTCATTCAGCTCCTAAACTCTCTGAGATTGCCAACTTGGGTGTTGATTAATGCGACTAGCAAGGGAGTTTTCATCATGTAGACAATAGGCTGCCATGAGCAAGGCTGAGACCACCCACCCCTTTCACGTAGACTACCAAGCAGCCAGGTTGTTAACATTTTGCACATACTGGCTAGCACCGGTATCCTAAAAGGGAGTAGCACAGTTGTCTATCAGACATCATCTCTCTCTGCAGCCAGCCTGCCTCTCTTACCTTTGCCTGTATGCAAAGCAGACCGTGATAAATGGATCATGATAAACATATATGGTGTATACATAAACACCCATGTACTGCTAAAGCTGGGTAAAGCTAGGCACAATGAATTTAGGCAACACCATAACTAAAGCGGCCCGCACAAACTTGTAAGTGTACTTTCTTAATAACAGTGATTTCTTGTACTTGGCTGTGGGAGGATCTGAAGTGAGAGATTGTCCACCCAGTCCAAACATGCAGGGATAGATCAGCTGGAGGCCACTGTTACATCAGTTTGAGCTGGTGTTATTTTAAGACCACAAATTTTAACCTTGCGATGCAGAGTCAACAGGGCTCACATACCACAGTATGTTAGCTGGGGGCAATGGTACTGAAGGAAAAGCCACATGCCCACTTTGTATTGCAGCACCAACATTATTCCTACCAGTGGAGCCACACCAGAACAAAATAATGCTTATGATTTTTCCTGGTATAAGCAAGACTAACATGGTTTGGGGCTAGTATTCCCGAGTGGAATCTGCAAATGAAATTATTATGTATTATTTATATATTTAGGAGTATACCTTCACACGGTTGACATTTTAATGAATCCCTACAGGGAGAGAGTGGAAGTGATAATGAAACCTCCATGTCAAAGCCTCTCCAGCTTTCCAATGTAGCTGGGATCCCCCTTTATTCTCCCCCCACAATTTGTTCACCTTTCCCTTTATTTTTTTCTGCATGGGAAAAAGAAGTTGCAAAAGGATGCTCAAATACATTTAAAGTGTAAGAATAATAAGCTTATGAACAACAATGCCATATTTTTCAGATCCTATCTGTTTTTTTAAATAAGACTTTAAATCTAGGTGCAGAGACATAAGGGAAAATCTCAGTATTAGTTCTGATTATCTTTTTGCCCTTTTCCCCTTCTGATGTGGCATTTGGGGGTATGGAACCTGGTCCATAATTTGTATGGTCAATATGAAACTTGAGGGCTGTCTCATGGCAGGATGAATTTTTTATAGGAATGCCTCAACTTTTTCAAAACACATTGTAAAATTCAAGTGAGTTTTTGCTTTACCACCAGCCTTTTATGCGTGTGAAGCTGGCTGTTCTGTGTATTATGCCGCAGTATTATGGTACTGGATTCTTTTAAGTGACTTTGCTAAACTTTACATGGCTAGAATTTTCCATGCTGGAGAGACAATATATATATTTTTCTAGGTTTCAGTTAAAATTAGCAGACTATTTCTGAAGAGAAGGCTAGTGAAAAATATGTTGTCATATGTCAAATAATTCTAGTGGCTTAAAAAAAAGTTCAATGATGTAAACATTCAGGCAGGTACTTGATATTTGTCAGGGATGAGTTTTTGGGGGTAAAAAATCATAGAATCATAGGATCACAGACTCACTTAGGTTGGAAAAGACCTTTAAGATCATCAAGTCCGACCATTAACCTAGCACTGCCAAGTCCACCACTAAACCATGTCCCAAAGTGCCACATCTACACGTCTTTTAAATACCTCCAGGGATGGTGACTCAACCACTTCCCTGGGCAGCCTGTTCCAATGCTTGATAACCCTTTTGGTGAAAAAAATTTTCCTAATAACCAGTCTAATGTACCTACTGTTCTCCCTGTGAAAAATTTGCTTGAATTTGGACAAGTTGGAGCCTTTGAAGAAAACCTACGTGCAGGCTGCTCCTTGGAGGAGTCTTCACAGCTAAATATGTTGTACTTTTAATCTTCATTAAGACATAGCAAGAAAGCCATCAAAAGCATTTAGCTCCATGGTTGTCTCAGCCACCAGGCTAAAGGACAAGCAAGAATTATGCTCTGGGTTTCAGCGTAAAAGCGGGAACAACTTGAATAGTTAGGCACTAACTTAGGACCCTACTTCAAACCCCTAACAGGCAAAGAAGGAAAGAGAACCCAGGTGCTTCCCCTGTCAAGCAATGGGTATGATCTGAACTAGACTCCCCTGCCAGTGCTGCCCACCTTTTGTATTAAATACTGAAACAGATACCGATGCTGATTATGCTTCTCTGGCCCGGTGAGAGGGATCATCACCCAAGAATCAGTTCTTGCCTCACTCAGTGTCGCTTCAGCCAGTTTGTGGTGAAAACGCCAGCATGACAGACCAGGGAATCCCTACCTAAAACAACTGATGTTCCCTGGAGAGGCTGAGGCTCAGTTCCCCGGTACAGATGAAAGTATTGCACCTCCTACCTTCCAGAAGGTTAATCTAGTGACTACACCCTGTGGTAAAGGAGCACAGATGCCATCTTCTGCAGCTGATTTTGGATTCAGCCTCTCACATCTTTTGTTTGTGCCACAGAAGAGTAAAGCAAAATAGTGTATTAGCCTTAAAGAGAACAATTTAAGTGAAATATTTCAGGCTGGTTTGCTAAGGAAATAAGGCTTCTGTCCTTTTGGCTCTCCACTTCTCTGCCAGTCAGTCTTCTTAATAACTTTTTAGTCTGTTGGGCAATTTAACCCAAATTTGAAAGAGAAGCAGAAGTCTTAGAGACAATTAACTGCATTTTTTGAAATCTGCAGCTGGGAAGTGGAGAGAGACCCAGCGTGAAAACACCATTGAAAAGAAGGCAGGAAGAACTCAGTTGTGATATGTTATGTGGCTTGGTAGTAGCCAGCTGCCCAATCTGCATATGCATGGCTCCAGATTAGCCAGGGTATGTGTTATTTCTTGCCTGACAGATGTCAGAGGGTTTACAGAGGGAGACAGAACTATTGTGGTGGGAGCAAGGGAAGGAAATGGGATACAAATCTGTAGGAAACCAGGCTCCATGAGCTGTGATACTCATAGGACAACTTGTTTTCTTTTTCATTTTTGGTAAGAAAAAAAATACAAGCATTGTAGGGTTGTACCTAACTAAATGCTTTTCTTTTGCTCCATTTCCTCTGTCAGTTAATTAAAAAAAAAATCTCTGTTGTGTAGCTAACATTTTTTAAAAAGGCAAATTGTGGAAATATACACAGCAAAAATTGCACTAATAGCGATTTCCAGTGCCCAAAGGACTAGCAGGCAGCATCAATGTCACCAAAAGAGATAGAAAGGGCAGGATGAAGTAGGAAAGAAATTTGGGGTGTCCAGTCCCTTTTTCAGGGAACTGTGGGAACAGTGGCAGGGTAGACAGCACTTGACAGAAGTAGCAAACAGGAAGGCTAGAAGATGGCAGCATGCTGTGGTGAGCTTTCAACGCAGAGAAGTGTACCTCCAAGAAATGGCAGTGATCACACAGTGATCACAAATTTTCTTTTTCTTCTTATGGCAATTAATCCAAGATTTCTACACCCAGGCCATTCCACTACCCAAATCAGACACTGGGTTTTTTTCAGAGGTTTTTTTGGTACATTACTTGGAGAAAAAAAAAATTCCTCCACTTCTTCCTTATCCTAACCCGGAGTCCTAACACAAAAACTAGCAACAGGATGAATAGAGAATGACCAGGAAATCCATCCTGCTCCTTAGCTGCAGTCCTCCTTTCCCCGCCTATATCTTCTGCCCCCACTTACATGAATGCCAGGGTCTAAATATTACTGCTAACTCGTTAGGCTTTCACAGCACTTAGGCTGTCCCTCCAAACCAGTGTTGATGAGCATCCCCCAGCAGGCCTGGCAGAGTCTGAACAGGCTTCTCTAAAATATTCCCCAAGTTAAGTATAATTTTGTCCCAGGTTGTGGTCTTTCCTGCTAACCAGCCTTTTCCACTGCTTCCTTGCGTGCTCACTTAAGGCAGGTTTCACTATATAATAAATACCAGTGCCCCATGACCCTTCTGTCAGAGCTAGCTGTGCTCCTCCAGGCTCGGAAGACATTACAGCCACACAGTCTCTGATAGAGCAGACTCCACTAACTGTAATTCACTGTTTGTCCCAGCCTTTATATATGTGATTTTTCTTTGTCTGCCTTAATCCAGCCCAATACAGGGTTCTTACAGATTCTTTGTTGAGCTTGTTCTCCTTTGGATTTAAATCAGGACTTTACCAGAGCTGCCTAAAGATTAATTATCATACAGAACAGTGCTTAGAACATGACTGACCATCCCAGCAGGTATCAGGTTATTGTTTAACTCTACTCCCTTGTCTTTGTGTATCTATTATTAGCTCCTATTTCATGGTTGGTGTATGGTTACACTTAACACTTTCTCTAGTAAAAGAGAAAGCTTGCAGTGTAGCTCCATGGAAAATCACACTGGCATAACGATGGAGTATCTTGAGCTAGCAGCTCATTGGAAGAGAAGGTAGCAAGTACCTTATTCCTCAGGCTGTAGTATCTCTGGGGCAGGAACATTTTGGGATTGTTTTAATTATTGTTATTTTCACATTGGTGTTTATCCAGGACCTAGTCCGGCTGTCCTGGTCCATGGTTGCAGCTCTAGGACCAGACTGGGACCAGGGTCATGGTGGGAACTTATGGCAGTCAGAGCAGTGGAAATGTGAAGTTAAGAGCAGAAGGAAGCCAAACACAATGTGAAACACTTTCTTGTGTTGCTTTTTTATTTCTCGCTGTTTCTTGTGTGGACGCACACAAGGAAACTGTCATGATTTCCTTCATTTTCTAAACAGATGCTAGCTAGGACATACCACATCAAGGACTTCAGAAACAAGCAGTTTTTCCCTTTAAAGGGCCTGTAACCGATGACATCAACCAAAGACCTCCCCAAAATAATACTTTAAGTTCGTCTCATGGACTTCCATGCTACAGTCCAGCTGGAGAATGCAACCAAATCAGTGGCACTTGGTGAAGATAAAAATCTTTGTCATGTGGGACACTCGGGCTTGTTTTTTGCTCTGAGGAAACTGCTATTAGGGGCTGCCCAAAGAGATTTGGGGCCAGGGAGAGACACCTGCTTGCCTGGTTGAAAAGCCTCTGTGACCCAGTTATCTCCTCAGCGTGCAGCAGCCCGCTGTGTAACGCGGACCTGGACATTTGGGATGTCACTGGTGATCCTGAAATTTCAAAGAGGGGATCTTGCAAAGACTAGAAGCTGAGCAACAAAGTGCATTTAGAAAAAACACTTATCAAGCTTACTTGTGATGTTGCCAACTTTCAAAGATATGCTGTCGTGCCTGTGCAGCATGTTAGAAAGCAAATTCTGGTTCCATGCAAATGACAAACACCTTAAACCCCGCTACGTACTTCGTGAGCGAAGCTGAATGTGGAGCATTTGTGCTGTGGCTTGGTGACTTGACAAACACAAACAGCAGTGGTTGTGAGGAGCGGGCCTGGCTTCTTGGTGTACAAAAAGACAGACTTCTTTTACGGTACAAGTATTTGAAGGCAATTCTCAACAATCTCTTCAGCACAAGGAAAATTGTTACTTCTAGCCATCCTTGTTGCCAAAACTTTAATCCTTATCAAATGGAAATCACCATCTGTCCATTAGATCAATGACTGGCACTTGGGTCTCATTGATTTAGCTATTATGGAAAAGATATCATATGAGATACATGATAAATTAGACTCTGTCATGGATATTTGGTCAGATTTTGCTCAATCTTTCCAAATGAGACAATTAGCTATAGCTTTCTAATTTTAAACTAGTGTAAGTGTTACAGATTAAGTGACTGTAATCTCTCTTTCTTATCCACTTTTCTTTTCACATACATGCATAATGAGGCTTTTGTCTATAATTTTGGTGTCACACTAAAAACATTAAAAGATGTAAGAAGGAGATTCCCCCCCTTAGTTTGAGATGTAAAACTTCTTTATTAGTCAGAATCAATCATTATAAATCAATTCAAAACTGTTCACTCTGTGTATTATAAGTAAATAACAAAATGCCCCAAATAAGCTTCAGTCATTTGATCAAAAATTGCACAATATTTTTACATCTTAAACACCTTTTCTTGAAACAATCGCAATGCCACCCCAGATGTCTATCACGCCTGTCATAATTTTAAAATGTACGTGCATTTCTTTTAAATTTCTGTCATACCAGAAAGACAAAGTAATAACTGCAGAAACACGGCAACTGCCTATGTTCAAACATGTAATCTGGGGTTTTTTCCAAGCTGGCGTTTTTAAAGGTCTCACAGGCACACACTTGAAAGCTGCTGCCATTGTCACCAGCTCTTTGAAAGTCAGTCCTCCCTGTGGCAATTGCAGAACCTGGCTTTGTTACAGCGGATGCATGTAGAAAGGCAGTGCTTCTTATTATGGGCTACATGGATACATCGATTTAATCCATGATTTCTTATTATCTTTCTTCCATCCGTGTCCCATCCAACAGACTCAGAAGGCACTTTTCTCCCTTCCTCTGGGTTGGACCCATCGGTCCTCGCAAGTTTTGAGCACAATTATGGTGGCCTACAGCTGACCCCTGCTACCTCAACCCTCTGCGCTCTGCGTTGCACCCCAGTGTCACACCTGAGAGGTTTTTAGGGGCACCTAGCTCTTTACACCGTGCAGGCAGAGGGAACAGCACCGTCTTTGCTGCCAAAAGTCACAATCTCCTTTATCTTCCTGTTCCTCATCCTCGGCTCCTCAGGGGCAGCCCCGCAGGCAGTCGGCTCAGGGGCCTGGCTGCGGTGAGCAAGGACAGTGATTTCCATTTCCATTTTATGTTCGTCCATGGGGTAGGTTACATGGGTCAGCCCTCAGAAGTGTTTGACCTCTGCTTGCAGGTATGACGGCGTGGGCTGATGGCAAAGAGGAGGATGGATGGAAATGCCCACTCAGGGCTGGGGGCAGGCAGGCCTGCTTCTTCTGGTGGTTTTAGCAAACATGCACTGTCGATGGAGCTACACGTTTAAATGGTAATGAAAGTGTACATATCTCTGGCCTTACTTTCCCAATGTCAGGTGCATTATCCCCCGGTCTGCCCCAGATTGAAGCACCACAGCTGATGCTGAAAATGGAAGAGTTTCTTACCGATAAAGGTTGGGGGGATGAAGTAGAGAGAGGAGCATCAGGCACCCTGAAGGGCTTGAGCCTTAAGCTCCAGCTGATTCTAGAAGAAGCCGTATCTCTGTATCTAGCACAGCACCAAACCAGCAGTCAGCCCTACCTGGTTAGTTCAGGAGCAACACCTCCCCCAGCTTCCTCCTTTCTCACCCCACAGGCTTTTACTAACTGTTTTAAAGTACTTCTCTCTGTGAGCAATTACCATGTCCTACTTGTTTAGATTAAGTTGCTGTCAGTTCATTTTCATCCAGATTCCTACTTCAGTCAGACATTGAGGAACTGCTAATGAGACAGCATAATCTGAGTTCAAAGAAAATAGCGGAGCGGAAAACATTTTTCCTGGTTAAAACATTCTCAAAATTACCTTATACACTTGGGCTACATGTCTCTTGTAAAGTTGTGGCCACCGAATTTGCCACAGGATCTAGGGTGGCTTGCAAAATTATGATCCTACAAAGTTTTCTTGGAAATGCTCAAAATAAAATTAGTCCCGATGGGATTTTTAAGCCTTCCAGAATAATTTAAACTGAAGCAGATTTGTCCTCTTGGACCTGCAAATAGCATAAAGCGACATTTCTCAGGGAGGTAAGGACTGTCCCACTCATTTCCAGATGTTACTCCTGAAGGCTAACAGAGACGATGCACATTTCAATATTTAATTATTTCAACGCTTAATTATTTCAGCTGTTAATCTTCCTGATAAGACTACAGCTATATGGCTACTGGGATGGTTATTTTGCACTATACAACTCCCACTCACTTGTCAGGAAACCCTTATATGTAATATCTCCTCAAATCCTACATTGCGGTTACGAGTGGTATATTGTTGAAAATCAACACTAGAACAAAGTTAGAAAACAACACTATCACGGATGGCCTTTGGAATGATTATTATATTTAAGTTAATTAGAAAAATTCTTTTTTTTTTTGGTATCTGAACCTGCCTCAGAATGTCCAAGGAGCTGTTACAGACTGCCATAGAAATGAATAAATCTAGCTAGGGGAGACAGATGTACACAACCTTGCCACAGAATACTCAAGCCCTTGATTTTATAAGGACAGGAAAGATGCACAACATCTGGGGGTACAATAATGCAAAGGACTGGGCAGCTAGGATAGAGACATACACATACCCCTGGCACTAGCGCTTTCCTACGTCAGCCTTGACTACAAAAACTGGAGCTTTGAGCCTCTAAACAGGAGCAAACTCTGCCTGTTTGCCTGATGCTACTCCAGCGAAGCCAATGGCATTCTCTTACATTTCACGGGATATATGCTAGTGCAGGATTTGCTGCTGCTGTTTTCTCGCAAGCTCCCATTTCCTTGAAGTTGGCTTACTAGAACTTTTAAAGCCAGGCAAACTCAATCTGTACGAGCTTCCCATTATTTTTTCATGATACCTCCTAGCCACTGTAACTTACTCGGTGCTGTAGAATTTACGGTTTATGTCCTGAAAGAAAGTACTTTCATGACCCTGAGGACAAGTATCATGTATTTCCAGTTTTGCTGTGTTACAGGAAAACCCCACAACAAAAGCCAAGAAAAACCCCCAGTAAAACACACACCCAGAAGAACTACTAAATGACGGTTCCTAATAATGAGGTAATTCACAAGATCCTGTTTCACAGCAATCTACGTAGCGTACCACCGTTACTGCAGGGCACAAAGTGATGCAAAATGAGTTAACAGGCACAGAGCCTGTGCTACCACCGAAACTCGCTGCTGTCAACTCCTCAGTGAGAACTAATTGCTCAGATGATTCACTTTTAGGTTCTCTCCTACCTTCCCATGTAACGCCCTGC
>VZTL01015152.1:100162-140258 GCA_013400535.1 Scopus umbretta
CTCCACTCCTCTCCTCTCCTCTCCTCTCCTCTCCCCTCCCCACAGGACAGTGAAGGACACTGCTGCAGCTTCATCCCGCCACAAGCGGCCATTTTCCTGAGTACAAGTAAATTAATCTATACACACAATGTATCCTCAGTCTTCTCAATGGGAAAAAAGAAGTTTTTCCCGTTCTGGCAGCACAGAGGCCTTTTACCTAGACAGACACTTCATCTCAAAACTACAATGAAAGAGCTCCATGCCAATTTGCTGCCTTTACTAGAAGCGCCTTGGGCACTTTGCAATATTGTGGGCCTATTTCCAGTTTTGATCAAAGCTCTTTTGGCTTTGCACCAATACCCAGCAGACAGAAAGATAACTTGCTGATGGCTCATCATAGAAGTGATCTTTGTATGTGCTGACCAGACCTTTCAGCTTCTGGTATTCTGCAATTTTGCCAGTGGTTTGTAGCACCTGACCACTCTGCCAAGCACTGCAACCATTTCTAGTCCCAAGGAGTCACTTTCCAACCTGTGGTTTTGTTTTTCTGTTGTTCTCCTTGGTAATTCATTGAACATTTGCCCTTATATCAAGTAAAAATATGCTAAAATGATGGAAGCACACCTCTGTGTTTGGACCAACATGACCCCTAGGGAATTGTCAGAGGAATTTAAATAAAGACTCCAACTATTGAAGACAACATCATAAACAACATCAAAAACTAAACGTTTCTTCAGCTTTCAAGCACTGAAGAGGGTAGTGTTATCTACAATGATATTTTGCTTCTGAATTTGGTTGCCATTCATAACACAACTGGAAGTGAAAGTTTGCAATGAAAATCTGATATGAAGAAAAGGAAAATTGTTTTTGGAATGGTGAATTTTAGTAAATACATACTGATTGCTGAGTTCTTTCTCAGACCTCAGGTTAGTTTTTACTTTTATGAGCTCAAAAGATAAATCTGACAAATACAATTTCCTGCATTTGAGTAGAAGTACAAGTTATCCATTAATGTTAGACCTCATTTTGCTAAACTATGGGCATCTGGAGCTTAGTGTATCGTGGAAATTAGTGTCTAAGATCTCTGTGCAGCAAATGAAAATGTTTAAACACCTCTGGATGATGAAGCCAATGCTAGAGGAAGTGTTAGGGATGGAATGACTTGCTCTCTGGAAGTTTTTGTTCTGCCTGCCATGGACTATGGACTCAGCTCTGAGAAAAGCCATATAACCTGCAGGTGCCTGTGACCAGGTGAAGTGAATTCCACAGAGAACTGTCAACTGGCTTCCTGAGCATGCAGTCAAAGTAACTACTAATCTTTCAGATGATGTTTTACAGTCACTCAGAATATTTAATGGTCCTGAACAAGTGGATGTGTTTATTTCTGGATTTTCTCAGAATTCCTGGTCATTTTAACTTTGTTTGAAAATGAAAGAGTTTTCTGCCTTCTGTAGCATGAATATACAGGACAGCTGAGGGACTTAATGCATCAGAAAGTGATGCACGTGTTTCATGGTGTTTCACAAGAGTTCTGAAAATTCCATTAACAGTGCCTTAAAAAAGGCAACTGTGGTTTTTATCTCATAGTTAAGGAAGTAATAGAGCTGCCTGTTAAGTAGAGACTCAGTTGGATCTTAGTCTTCTGTCCAAATGTTATTGATATGGATTTGCAGCAAAATTAGTCCATTACAATCTTTTTCTGTGAGACCTGTCATCTTTACCAGTTCTTTGAAGCCATGTCTCAAAATTTGTTTGTATAAGATTCACCACTTAGTAGTATTTTTTCCTGATTTAACTTCACACGTTTACTTTATTCATCTGACTGTCTTGTGATTTTCTCCAAGTGTATCTTGAATCTCTTTTCAGTTAAATTTGTTGAAATTGTTACAGAAGAAGTCTGTTTAAGAAGAGGAGACAAGAATAATTAAATTCCCACAAGTTTTACAGAACGTGGTAGCTGGATGAGAGACCCACATTTGACACTTTCTGAAGGAAAGGCAAGCTGTATGTATTCGCACAATTTTATGGTTGGCCAGCTAGATCCAAACTGGTCCCAGTGTAGGCTCTCCCTTGCCCTATGGTATTGTCAGAATGGATGTGTGCAGAAACAGGACTCTCTGCAGGGGAAGATTTTAGAGGGATGCTGACAGAGAGCAAGACTCTGTTGGAAATCAGGCTGCTTTAGACTGCACAGAACTTGTTTGTAAACATGTTGATAAAACTTTCTATTATTCAGATCCCTTTTTTTCACTTACAATGAATTATTACTTTACTTACTGCCCTTTAGGAGAGCTAATATGTGTGAGGCCACTCTCCACCTCCAATAATAGTGTGCATCTTCTCTGACTGATTCTCATTTTGTATTAGCATGCTTAAGTTGTCATCTGAACCAAATACTTTCCTGTGCTCTGACTCTTTCCAGAAGATCAGTCATTTATACACATTAGCACTTGAGATGTGGTTGGAACTTAAAAATTCTGTTTATGCAAAAATTAATCATTGAAGAACATCAGATATAATTTTAGGATTATGTGGGCAACTTTAAGAAGAGGTGGCAAACAGCCACATCTGCTATTTCCTGATGTATAAATTCAAAAGTTTGCTAGCCCATCAGGTTGTTTATTTAAGACCAGCATTCTTCTGGACAGCTGCCAAGGAAAAGGCTACACCAGGTCTGTGCTTCTCTTCTTGTGTGCATACCTGTTCTTTTATGCTTTCCCGTATGTACTGTTTAAACCAACCATGACCTGTAGGCACAAAATTCTGCAGTATTTGGAGGACTTGTTTGTACATTTTTTTAAAAAAACATTCTTCCTATGCTGTGGGAAGGCAGTAAAGGAAAAAAAAACCCAACACAATAAAGCATACAGCCACCCTCAAATAAAGGTTTTCTTTCCTCTGGGTTCAATTTTCCTGATATCTTAAATGTCTCATGCTTGTGGAGATTTGTTTTACTGTTTGATATGTCCCACCTGTGATGCATCACTGAGCACCAGACACCCACAAGGGAGCAAGCTAAAATATATTTACCTGCTTGGAATTTTCCTTTTTCTAAAGTGGCTGTGGAGAGACCCCACCCAGAACACTGTCTCATTTGCATCATGTCTCTAATCATCCTTTTGTCCCTCCGAAAGCACTCCTGCTGAGAGCTAAAGGAGAAATCCTACCATTCCTTCAATTTGGTATCTTGCTTTACTATCTTCATTTCCATTTTTGTTTGATAAATTAAATAGATAAAAGTGAACATCTCTTGCTTGGAGATGCGTAATCTTGCAGAATGTTTATTCATCAGGATTTGTAGTTTGTCTTCCCGTTTTGGGCAGTTGGCACTAGTTTGAGACTCTAGCAAAAAAAAAAAAAATAAAAATCAGATAGCTTCTTTGTTTAGAGCAGAAGAATAATCCAGCTCTAATGGGTCACAGGGGACTCAGAATCCACTTCAGAGAAAGAAAATTATGAGTAGGTAAGTACGTTTTACATCTCTCTCTAGTTTGTGGAAAGTGTTCTGCTTCTAAATGACCCTTATTTCACATCTGGTCTCACTGGAGCTAAGGCCAAGGATATGGCTGCATTATGAACTACACTTAACAGCTTTCACTGCTCTCCTGGTTCTCGTCGTGAGACTGGTGGGAAAGTACAAGGTGGCAACATACCTCTGTCACAAAGCGGAGCCAGGTGCCCTTGAAAGCCTGACTAGTCTTGCCCTCTGACACTAGGCCTGTAAAAGGGGCATCTTAACAAACACAGCCTGCTTTCCAAACACCACCTCTTCCCTCCATTATGAGTTTCCTGCTGTGTAAGAGTTATTTTGCCACCTCAGAGGGGACAGCTATAGTCCAGGAGGGTTCTCTTCAGAAGTTGCCACATGCTGGAGAAGGCATCTACAGAATCATTAGCTTTGCCCTAACACTGGCTCCTTGAAGTCTCAAATTCATTGTCTCCTTTGCTTTGAGAAACACATTGTGTTTAAAGTCCATGGCCCTAAAGAAAAATAGCCCATAAACTGAAGACCTTTGTAGTACATAATGAATACTAAATGGTTTTAAAAGAGCATGATGCACTATTTCTCAGGCATGGCTTTCTCCAAATGAGAGGCTCAAACATATTTTAAAAGAAAGTTAATTACAATGTCAAATTCTGGGTTCACTTAAAGTGACACCTATTTTCTCTAAAAAGTGGTATTTTGCACAAGAAGTGTTGGATGTCCCTAGCACCAAAGGAATAGACAGATCAGAAATATAGTTTGGACAAGCCACTGCTTCATTAACACATCTGGGAACTATCTTTCAACAACGCATCCAGGACTGGCCTTCTTTTGCCTGCAATCTGTTCTACTTGAGAGAGAGCCAAACTTTAGCTCTCCTTCTCTCTAACATGTTTGATGGACATTTACCATCAGCAGTCATCCCATCATGCTGGCCTTTGCTGCTGGGTCTGATACCATCCCTTCGTACGGGACTCATAGGCGGAAAAAGGTGACAGTCTTTTTATCAGCAGCATCTGGAAAACCAGCGACAGACCGCATCGTCTTTAAGAGATGGCTGTCTCTCAATCTGGTTTTAAGTCCAGGTCACTTCTCACCGACTGCCGCAAAGCACCATACAACCTTTCGTTATCTAATACAAACTTAGCAAGGATTCAGACTCCTTTCTGAACTTTAATGGAATTGAACACATGACAAATTATGGAAACAGTGTCTTTACTACCAAACTTATTCAAAATCATCATTTTCTAAGAAAAAATATGAGGGAAAACCCATCAAATTCTTATTACTCAGATTGTCCATTGCTGGAAATTCCTGCTAAGCAGCTGGCTAGATGTTGGCAGCAGGACCCACCTGATCTGACCCAACTCCTTCAGTCTGAAGTTTTAAGACTTAAGACAGTCTTAAGAGAGATTTTGTACACAGTGTTGAAAGAAACCTTGTCCATCAGTAGAATGAGATCGTAGACTTTATTAAGAGAAAATTAACTGGTCTGCCATTTGCAGTGAGAATGCTATGATACAATGCTGTGATTCTACAAGAACACTATGATTTTTCATTTTTGCTGTGATAAGTTTTAACTGAGAAAATACCAGAAACATAAACCCTGAATTTTTTATCTGGCTAATGCTAGCCTTTTTCCAATTAAGTATGTAGAAAGGTTGTGTAAATGTTAAGGCCTACCAGAGTTTGCAAGTTGAGCTTCAGCTTTTGTCTGACCAAAACATCTGGATGAAGGTACAGCTAAGTTTTAGATAGGAAGTCTTTAGTGATCTTCCAAAATTACCTGGGTTCCACACATAAAGAATGAGGACGGGCAAGCATTTCTGAAGATCCTGAGAGATCATTCTTGTCAACTCCACTGAATGTGGAGGAAACCAACACAGTGCCTGCCTCAGTTTGAGATGCAAGCTGTCCAGCCCCTCATGCAGGTAGTATCTCATGGAGCAAGGGGCTCTTATGAGCAATGGAGGCAATGGCAGCAATACACAGATGTGACTTGCTCAGGAGGTAAGAGGGGCCAAAAGTCCGTGTGCCAGATGTGGGGATTTCAAACAGGAGGCAGGAAAGATACCAACAGTTGAAGTGAGGCTCTTGTGGAGTTGGAGAGAAAGCAGGAAAGAGGATCCTGACTTCTACCTGGGACAGTGCATAGCTAGAGTTCCAAACCTTGGCCCTTGAAATGAGTATTGGTTTAACACTACACCATCACTGTGTCAACACTGACACTGCCAGGACTACCTTTCTTCAGCAGAAGTCCTAACCTAGAGGCTTCTCAGGCTTCTTTGTATTTTTCTTGCTTGCAGGAAGTTAGGTATACACCTAGCATAGCCTTGGCCTGCTGTCCGAGACATTTTTATGGACTTTAGGTTCATCGAGGCAAGTGGATTTCTTAAGCAAAACAGTAAATCTTGCAGAAGTCATGATAAACATTGCAGTATAATTTGATAAACCCTGTATATCAGAGAAATAATTATTTTCCATCCCAAATCCTGAAAATGCCAATATATTTTTTATCTGCTAAATATAAGGTAAGAATTCAGTTTACAGAAGGCCCGAAACATAATTTACTTTTAGTGGGACCATTAGCAAACATATGCAATTTCAACTACTAACACAGCTAAAGCAAGCAGGAATCCTTCATTAGAGGAAGAAAAATATTCTGCAACAGTTTCTGCTCTCTTTCCTAGTAGTACTTCATTCGTGTTCATGGGAAAGCAGTTAATAATCTGTGAAGTAAAATGATAAAATGTTAGTAATTGGCAGATAATACATTTCAGTTTAGAAAAAAATAAACCAGACACAGATCTGAAGGAAAGCTTATAATTGCTCTGGAAAGCCAGTTGAAATTTGTACCGAGTAGCCTCCTGTAGTAACTCGTTGCATCTTTTTCTATGCAGTATCTCATGAAACTGTAGGACTTTTTGTGAAACTGTGGTAACAGACCATTGGTGAGAATACAGGTGAGAAGGTACAGACTCTTGGGCTGCTGAGTTCAGTAGTGTGTCACTTACTGGGACTAAAACTTTCCTTTCTGCTATCTGGACTGCTGGAATCTGTATGAGCTGATAGCATCCATTATACTATGACTAAATGGTGGAATTGTCTGTCTTCCAGGAAGAATTCAACAGCAGGTGCTAAATGCTGTTTTTCCTTACAGCTATCAGTATTTTTTAAACAGATGTTAAAATCAGCTTTTGCAATGGGCTAGAGAAGACTATTTCCAAGCTCCATGACAGTCAGATTTCTGAGAGCTTGGTGGCTTTGCTGCAGAAACTGTCCTCTGTTAGAGCTAAATCAGAGAACAGGGATTGTTACAGGTTTTGGAACAAATTGCCTAAATTAACCCCCAAAAGAACCCACCATTACCAGAATGGTTTGGTCTGTAGGAATCTGAAGGCATGCTCAATTACCGAAAGCCCAATAACGTTTTTGTTAAACAGAATTATGTATGGTGCAAGGTAAAAGCAAATTCAGCAAGCTTGCTTTATTTACATATTTATTCAACCAAAATCAAAAGAGTTTTATATCTGGGCATGCTAAGCTCCCTGACGTCACTCAGCTAATATTTTATCGTTATTTGTTACCAGACATTTTGAAGGTGAAAGATATTGTTGTGTCTTGGCGTACTGTATATTATTTGAATTAAGAGCAGCCCAGCTTTTCAAGAACAGGAAGGAAACGTGTGACAACTGAGGGAAGATTAACCAGAGGAAAGTAACTCTGCAGTGCTATCTTCACAGATTTGGTTTAGATTATTTTATAGAGGAGTCAAAGGTAAGCTATCATTTCTTCTGAAATCAGCAAGTTGGAACATGCATGCCTGGGTAAAATTTGACCGATAGGATTAAGTCTGCCATTGCAAAGAGAAGATCGGTGCTATTGTATACAACCATGTGTACATGTATGTTTAAGAAAGATTATGCAGATATAGAAAATCATGTCTACTTTATTGCCCTTCTAAATGTCCTCCCAGGAGCTTTTCTCAACACTGCCAAACATTAAAGACTTTTGTTTGAAAGTGTGGAATTCACTTTGTATTTCCTTGGAAAGGAATACATCTTTCACTACCACAACCTTCTGTAACCCTCCTGCCCTCCGCACTCCCACACCCCCACACAAAGACACTCCTTAATTGTATTACTGTTAGGCTGACCTCCAACCTCTACTAAAATGAGGACAAGGCTAGTTTTGTGTTTCATGGGATAACAATTTATGAGCAATTAAAAATGAAGAGACACAAAGCATTCATCACAGTCTTAGCTAGACAGGCATCTGAGTTCAAAGGTTCTAGCAATGAAGTGTGCACAATATATTTTTATTTCTGTTTTCACTAAGAAGGAAACGGGTTAGCTAAAAATTATGGCATGCAGCCTCCAGTTCAGAATAGGTGCACTTAATCTTTCAAGACAGTCCATGCTTGGGCAGATAGGTTATGACAGCACACACACACACGCGCACACACACACACACGCTTCCAGTATCTGTAGAAGAATTCAGAACATATTATTGGCAAACTCAAACACACAGTTGCTTAAAATGAGATGCACTGAGTGCCCTGAATGCTTATGCAGATTACAACTTAGCAGTTATAGTCGCCATGTAAAACATACCTTTTTCTTTGATCCCTAAAAATGAAGTAAGATAGGATTTTATCCCTTTTGTTCATATTTCAAACTGCATTTGGGAGTGTGGAAACTTATATGTTTACATTCCTGAAGCTACAGTAGATAATTTACATAAATATGGAAATGAGGGTTTCCATGTTAGTGTCAGTATCATGGTACTTCTTTATCTCCACAACCGAAAAAAATGTCCTGTAGAGACTTTTTGTTTTGCTTCTGTTATTTTTTAAGATAGACCATACTGTTACAAACCTGACACTGATTGCTGATTTAAGGTCTGTTGTCTCAGTCTGGCATGAGGAAAAGTATTGGTGAATCATCTATTAGATTATGCCATAAATCCGACTCAGTGTGATTTTGCAATGTGTCATATTTCCAACCTGGATCCAAACCAAAAGCTGAGAGTGAAGGGTTTTGAATTGTCATTCTAAAAAGACTCGATCTGCTTGTTTAATCAAAGCACCTGAACTGCAGTGCCAACAAGAACAAAGTGAAGCATCACCTAATAGGTTCAATTTTGCTAGAACTGTGAATGAACATGGGCATATATATACATGTACAGTGCTTGTGGGATTACAGTAATTGAAAGTCCACTTACATAAATAGGGACATTTCTGGCCTTCTGTAGTCATTTCATATTAGAAGAGAAAATGTGAGTTAAAAATGTATTTCATTTGCATCAGAATCACATTACTTTACAGGTGGATAAATAATGCAAACTACCAAGGGGTGCCTAGGATCTTTGTGCTCTATTTTTGTTGACCGAAATGACACTACAGTTTATTCAATAAGGGATTCTTTTGAGTAAAAAAAGTGATTTATGTGAAGCATGACATCTTTTCTTCTGAATTAAGCCAAATGATCAGTAAAGAGGGTTGGTATTGATTAGACTATAGAATATGGTGCATTTGTTAAATGGGAGTTCCTTTTCACTGGGGCTGAAAGCCAGTAAATAGTTCTCAAAGAAAACAGGGGAAAGGTAAAAACTCAATGAGACTTTTAGTCACCGCTGGTGACTAGAAAAAAAGAAGGCTTAATAAGAAAGCAAGGTGAGAGATTTAGTGGATTGTGTCAGAAGGATTTATTTCATTTCTGCAACTTTGAGAGCATTCTTCACCAAAGGAGAAGGTTCTGTCAAAGGCTCTAGTCATAACATAGGTATAACAATGGAAAGATGCTTTAAGCATCATAAGTAGCTATCATGCAAACATAGGCTAATAGGGTTAAATGCTATCCTAAATGCTAGGCCTGAACTACCTAGGGACATACACACAAAAAGGTAATGGGAGCTGCTCACGTGTTTCTCATGACCAAGTCAGCTAACACATCAGCTATGTTTGGGACTCATACTGCAACAGAGCAGTGGCTCCCTCTTAGACATCTCAAAGTCAGCCACACTGACAGCAGGGAAGACCCCACAGAAGTCTTTGGGAAGTAATTAGTTATTAATTTCTTTTTTTTTTTTTTTTTTTATATTAAAGGATGATAGTGCATGGACTTGGTTCCTTGTGGCTGGGTAGAGGCAGTGCATGGGAAGAAAGTAGTCTTTCAAGACTCATAAAAGTGCTATCATGCAGGGGGATTTTGTGAGATAAAATACAGAAATTATTGTAAGAATACTGATTTATGTATATAGTATATATATAGTATATGCATATACACTATATGTACAAGAATGTGTATATATATATAGTGTTTCAACTATCATTGTTAGAATGTGCAGTGGAATATGACATTTTTACTTTCATCTTGAGTAGAGTGAGGCATCAACAAAGTGTGCAAATTCTCTGAGAAACTGCAAAATTCTCTGAGTAATCTCAAATTATGAGTTAAAGAATACTTTTTTTGGGGTGGCATATTCCATAAGAATTTAAGAATGAAACTGTGATAATTTTAATTAAATATTTTGGCTCCAATAGTAGCTAATAGCAGATGTCTAGGAAATAACAGAGTGGGGAAAGACATGAGAACACAGCCAGGCCTCCATGAGTCCTTAAAATTATATAAAGAAGCTTTTCCCACAGCATGTCTCATTTTATCATTCTTTTCAGGGCAGTTTACATATTTGGGCTGAGGGGTGTGTTGTACTTGTAGAAGTACACATGCCTGGCAGCCATGGCCAGTCCAGCCATCAAGGAACCAACATGATGCCCGAATAGCTCAGGAAGCCGAGACATGATCGGCCTAAGGATAGTGGCGATGCCTCTTTCCACCAAAGGCCTTTCAGTTCCTGGCCAGAGGAATTCCTGGGATTTATCATGCAAAATGGGAATTAGGATGTTTGAGATTAGGTTACCTTGGACGCTTGTGGAGCTCCATTACGGATGTGCCCTGTTCTCTGCAGCCTTTGTAACTGCCTTCTTTAGCTTGCTTAAGGTTATGTTAAGGTTAAAGTCAGTGAGTCTGCATGTTCCATTTTCTTTTCTAGGCACAGAGGAAAGATCCCTCAAATTCTCTGCTCTTCTATTTTTGGCAGAATCCATGAACATTTTCATATGTCATTCAAAGACTGGTGTGTGTGTGGGGGGGACAGTTTGTTGTTATACAGGCACTATGTCCAGATCTTTAGCACTGCCCAATATGAGTGTTCAAGAAATTTGTGCTAGTCTGAGAATAGGTTAATGAGCCTTTCTTCCTGGACAGCAAAAATGGCCTCTGCTGTCTTACCAGATTGCAAATTGCAGTGGTTATGAGAAAATCTTTTGCATGCATTGTCTTTAATGAGTTTGTTTCCTGTTATTTTGGAATTGGAACAGCCTACCTACGAGGAGAGCTTGGGCTGGGGGAGGATTTGATCAGCTTGGTGATGAAGGTCTCACTTCTAACTGACCTTTAGTTTCTAGGTGAGGGGCACAGCAGACAGTATGATGGCAAGATGTCAGTGATGGTTTGTACTGCCTTGATTGGATTCTGTGGCAGTCTGTCCATGTGCGGGCTAGCTCAGTGCTGTTGCTTTGGCTGGTGCAAAATTGGACTGCATCTGGCAAGTCTTGACAA
Source organism: Scopus umbretta (assembly GCA_013400535.1). NCBI lineage: Eukaryota > Metazoa > Chordata > Aves > Pelecaniformes > Scopidae > Scopus > Scopus umbretta. The sequence goes on from VZTL01015152.1 coordinate 111,248, forward strand.
AGGAATAGCCACTTGTCTTGATCACTGGAAGTTAACAAATTATTTTTTTTTTTTTCCCTAGGATGGTCACTAACATCAAAGAGGTATTTTTAGATTCTGGATGTGTGGATGGATTTCTGTCCCCACATACAGATTCTTATTGTGGCCACCTGCCATTCTGCTCAAACAGTCTTTCAGTGTCCACATCCTGCTTCTATCTGGGATCAAAGTCAGGAAAGCGTAGTTTTCTGAATGTCATCGCAGCTAGGTTTGGTGCCTTGTTCTGCTAAAGAATGACTGTGAAGGAAGGAGGGAGGCCTGGCAGAAGGCACGCATTCCGCGGTTCCCCTGGCCAGGAGAGGAGCGAGCGCATCCCCTCTGAGTAGATATCTGATATCCTCTAGAGAGAGCTCCCTGGGAAACCTCTGATCTGATTATTTATACTGAGCTCATCGGGACAGTGTCGGAGGGTACCAAGAGGTCAGAGGATATTAGTTAAAGCATCACCACATTTTGGGGGGATTAATTCCGACATTATGCTTTATAATGTGGAACACTTCTCATTTAATTGAGTTAATAAAGTCAATCAGATGTTAACATTTGGTCTGCAAAATAAGGAATCAAATCTCAAAAGCATCTTGACAAATGACAAGAATCTTAAATAGGTGGCTTCATAAATTATAGATGCATATATTTACAAACACATCCACATACACAGTGGTATGAACGTGCCCTTCATTAAATGAAACGCAGCACACCTGAAGCCTGAATTATCTCCTTGGTGGACCTTGGAGATACACTCTTGGACAATGCTGACTGACCACTATGGGGGGAGCTTATGTACTTCTCCTCATATAGCTGCATTAAGTCTGTTTCACCTTGGGCTTAGCTGAGACCTCTTCACACTTTTGCAAAGGTTGGACACAACCCCCGCCCCTGACCAATTTCTCTCCAGATACGAGGATTTTGGTGTAACCTAAGGTTAAATATTTTGTTGGTAGTGTTAGAGTTTACACTGTGAAGAACTGTGAAGTCAGGAATGTTAAAATGTTTGTAGAATTGAGAAGCACAGGGAGCTGGGTGTAAACCAGAAAATAAAATCGAAACCCTTCAAAAATAGCACACTCTTCCACAAACTCTCCTTCTGTATGGAAAGGAGTTTTGCTCCACATGTCCTCCTTTTTGCCTGCTTGTCTGTTGGTCTGGTGTTGCAGTAGCGCTATCCCTGAAGCTGAGATCTGAAACAGGACACAGATGTTCCTTAAAGACAACAGGATCTTCAGCAAGAGCTTCTGGGGAGCTGAGGGTGTTTGGAAATCACCCGGCTAGTTTTTAAAAATCCTGCCCTAAATATTTACAAAAACTATGTAACATTTCATGCCTCTCTGCTGTCCCTCTTTGTGGCCCTGATGAAAAGCATCACAAGAAGGAGTGCCCTGGTCCTGACTGTTTTCCAAGTCTCATTAAGTACAATGGGTTTGCAAGTGCTTCCGTACATACCGGCTGCACTACATCATCCCTTGCATTCCTGGGGCTGAAAGCTGCAGAAGGCAGCCAACGGGGAGGGGATAAAGAGCACACTTTTTGAGACTCTCTTTTCCCAGCTTCTATTCTTTGCTCCAACCAAAGGAATGAAATCGCAAAGCCATTACCTCATTTCTGAATAGTTTGGAAGGCAGGTCGCTTCGCTGTTTCAAACTCAGGGGAGATTTTTCAGCTGCATGGAAAAGTGGAAATTTTGTAACTGATTTTTGTTTGTTTGTTTGTTTTATGAGACTCACACTTCATCACAAAATGAACATGAAATGGTAGTGAATTGGAAGTTGAAATGAGAGAGTTTGCAGGGGCTTGTTTCCCAGAATTTGATTACAGGCATATGTCTCCCCTGCGGCTTTTAAGATTTTAGTAATTAATTTTTTTCCTAGAATTTAGATGATGCTCTCTCTTTTTTGCTTCCTCACCTCTCTTTTTTTGATACCTCACATAGATCCACCTGAGTTTGGTAAGGAAAAAATAATCTCTGGGATTTTGTGAGGCTTTCTGATAAATCCTCTGCGTTAATTTGTTTTCTTCAAATTGCTCAGCACAAAATGTACTTAAAAAATCAATGCTAAGAGGAGCATCATATGGAGAAGCTTTAGTTGTTGAAGTAAAATAACAAAGTCTCACCTAGGCATAATCACAAATGGAGTAGTTTTGTTTGCACACGCTGCCTAATTCATTTAGTCTTTCTAATGAAAAATTTTCCTTGAATGGAGAACCTCAAAATGTCAGACAAACCTCAGTGTATGTCGTTAAATCATAATTAAATCAACAGACATGCTTACATTAGAGCTGGTGCTTGGAGATGGTCTAGGCTTTGTATCCATTTTTTAACAGGATATTCCTTTAGTAGGGAATCCAGGCTGAGCAATTGGGTATCTTTTGCCTGCTGGTGCTATAGCAAAGCAAAAGTCATTTTGCAGTGCAAGGCAAAAAGGAAGACTTCATCAGTTGTAAAGCTTTTCTTTTGCCTGAGTGTTTATGGCAGCCCTGGCCCGAGTTCCACAGTGCGCTGTACATGCAGAAGCTCCTGTGCCTTTGTACATGCGTAGTGCTTGGGAGCTGCTGACCTGGTCCAATATACAGACCTTTGTCCTTACTTTTAATGCTTTGCAAGTATCTTGGCTGGACTCATGCATCTTCCCAGTCTCTTGTCCAAGAAGTATGTGGCTCCCATAGCTCAGTGCCTGTGATTTTATTTGGAACATGGCTCCCACTTCTAGCCTATCCCTCTCTCCCATGTACTGAAAGATGTAAAGACCCGATCCTTGTCCCTCAGTGGATTACTATCTCTTTATGATTAGACAGTATAAAAAATATTTACAGAGCCTATCGAAATGTCCTGATGTGCTGTTATATTGCATCTGTCCTTTTTCACTTTTTATACTAGCTAATTAAATTGCTTCTCTATTGCATCTATGCCATGCAATAAATTAAATGTTGTGTGACATGTACTTAATACCTTGCTTCCTATCAGCAATATGCTACAGTTTGCCAAACTCTATCTGATTGTATGTGTGAAATCCAACATTAGGTAGCTATTTTTATAAAGGATAAGCATCTACTGGGGTAGAAGGCCTCGTACAAGGTCTGTGGATCAAAGTCTTCAAAACAGCCCTTTGATAGGACTTTAACAATGTAAAAGAGTTAAGTTGAATCACTGAAATAAGCTACTTGCATACTTCTACCTATCAAGATGTACAATAATGAATCGTGCTTAAGATGTTGATATTAAAGAATTTTCTATAGATGAAAAGATGTATGTTAGGAATTTAGAAGAGGAAATCACATTTTATCAAAAGAGTGGTGTACTGATTATATATGTCAGACAGGTGGAGGAGAGAAAAAAATATTTGTGGAAACATTTTTCAATGGAAAATCAATGACTGGAAGTCTAAAACATCAGAAATCTGAAATAATACCTCTTTTTCCTCATTTTTAATAAAAAAATATTTTCCCTGACAAAGAAACAGATTTTTAAATTTTCATTTTCAAACACGACTTATAACTCATTTACATATGCAAGTGCCTTTGATTTTCTTCTCATTTTTTCTATTGAATATATCTATTAAGGCTTACATGTATGATAGCTGTAATAAACATTACTACTGGTTAGGAACGAACATATACTACTACTATTTTTATGCAACACCTGTGTATTATTTTATGAAACAAATACCCATCAGAAAAGAATTGTTTCTGGAATGTGTTTATTTTCTAGATTTGCCAGTGTTTGCCTATTCACCAGGTTCAGAGCGATGGTTCAAATTAACATAAACCCTCAAAGTCACCGTAAATTTAACTGGGCTATTTTGGCTGTGAATCAGAAAACCATATCCATAAACCATTAAAACATTAAAATTAATCTCTTTTAAGAGCCTATGCCATGTATGTTGTAAGCTGGAGATCCTAGAGATGGCATGTAGCAGGTGGTGCTTCTGGTTTTCTAAATTTTAGACAACCAATTTTGTGTGGAAGAAAAAGAGCTAGGCAGAATCTTTGTTTCAGTAAATGCCAAAATATTTTGCAGAATTTTAATGGCTAAAATTTTAAGAGGGTCAGTCTACCATATCCAAACTTCTGTTGAAAAGGTCAACTTCGACACATTTCTCTTCATGTGAAAATTTTAGAAAGATTTTGTTTTCACTCTGACCCAGAATAAAACTGTTAAGATCTCATGAGTTGTCATAAAAAGAAATGTTCCTTTAGCTTTGGTGGCAAATCAAGGGTCCCATTCCCTTCAGTGAGTGTCATTTACCACACCCAAAAAGTGAATCCAAAGAGGGTGTAATTGTCACTGTCTGCAATAAAGGTAACACCATTGCATTGTGAAGTATTGGTGTCAAACCTTTAGTATAACTTTCTTCTCACAGAGGCCTTGATCTGTCAAGGAATTTCAGAATGTGCTGAATTCAAGCACAGAAAATAATCTAATATCAATGAAATTACTGCCATATTTTTTTAAGTTTAAACATGTACTTAAGTTGCACTGGAACCAAAAAACCTTCATTCAGGGAGCTATGGTACAAGGTATAAGACCAAACTATAATTCTGGTTGTAAAAATTGAGTGTGTTTACTCTAAAACTAGTAAAACGACTTCTTAATAGATGCCTTTGAGCTGAGTTTATGTATAGCATACAATATTGACTCCCTGGAGATGAAGTAATAGCAGCTAGATAGACTGCTTCCTATATCATGGTTTTGAGCTGTCCTCTGTTTACGCTTACTGTGAAAGTATCCTATACAAGGGGGTAACAGAATATCTGAATAGCACCATCAATGGTGCACACCAATATATAGGCCGTTAATAACAAATGAACCCTCCAATATTTTCTCGTCCTTGTTTTTTAAAAGGACCTTTGCTCTAACCCTTATAAATAATGCCAACAAAGACATACTCTTTTTTCAATACACTTCCCATCTTTTCTCACATCCAGTGTTAAACTCCTGCTACTCCAGCTAGCAAAGTGTAGGAACAAGCTGTATATTTACGCTCTACAGAGGGATCTGGACAGACTGGATTGATGGGCCGAGGCCAACTGTATGAGGTTCAGCAAGACTAAGTGCTGGGTCCTGCACTTGGGTCACAACAACCCCATGTAATGCTACAGGCTTGGGGAAGAGTGACTGGAAAGCTGCCAGGTGGAAAAGGACCTGGGGATGTTGGTAGACAGCCAGCTGAATATGAGCCAGCAGTGTGCCCAGGTGGCCAAGGAGGCCTATAGCATCCTGACTTGTATCGGAAATAGCGTGGCCAACAGGATTAGGGATTGATTGTCCACCTGTACTCGGCACTGGTGAGGCCGCACCTAGAACACGGTGTTCAGGTTTGGGCCCCTCACTACACGAAAGGCATCGAGGTGCTGGAGCATGTCCAGAGAAGAGCAATGAAGCTGATGAAGGGTCTAGAGCACAAGTCTGAGGAGGAGCGACTGAGGGAATTGGGGTTGTTTAGCCTGGAGAAAAGGAGGCTGAGGGGAGATCTTATCATTCTCTACAACTACCTGAAAGGAGGTTGTAGCAAGGTGGATGTTGGTCTCTTTTCCCAAGTAACAAATGACAGGATAAGAGGAAATGGCTTCAAATTGTGCTAAGGGAGGTTTAGACTGGATATTAGGAAAAATTTCTTCACAGAAAGGGGTGTCAAGGACTGGAACAGGCTACCGAGGGAAGTGGTGGAGTCACCAACCCTGGAGGTATTTAAAAGATGTGTAGTTGTGGCTCTTAGGGACATGGCTTAGTGGTGGACTTGGCAGTGCTAGGTTAATGGTTGGACTTGATGATCTTAAAGATCTTTTCCAACCTAAACAATTCTACGATTCTATGATTCTATGGTTCTATGAAGGGAGACATTTTAACACTATAAAAATGTAAACAGTGCAGAGTAGTGTACTTCTAATACCTAAAACTATTGTACTATTTTTGATTTAACAGTGAGAAAGGTGTCCTAGGCTACCACAGTGCAGGAACACTAGTGGAAATCTTTTAGTTGTAACCAAATAGTGTATAATTTTAGCTGTCATTACGTAATATAACTCTTCCCACAGCATACTTTCCTTTGAATCATGACTGACCTTCAAGACTGTTGATGCACCCTTTCTTCCATAAAAGCCCTTTTGTCACTCTGTGTTTGTGTGTGTTGTCCATTCCACCTGTTTCCTCCTTGCAGTGAAAAACAACTGCTCAAGTTTTTCTTGTTTTTGTTTGAGAATCACAATTTGATCAAAAGAGATTAAATAAATCAGCAAGTCATAATATGAAGCCATTAATACAACTTTTCTACTCAAGTGGTTTGGCAGCCTTTATCTGCTGGCTTAAACTTAAACAATTACAGGCTTCCAAACTAATTACAGCACAGAACATTATAGGATTTATGAAATTTGGCAGCTATCACTTAAAGAAGGGGAAGGAATGAAGGAAGAAAAGTTCATAACTGTCCATTATGGAAATGTCCTTAAAGTTCCTCGGAACAGAAATAATATACTACTGGTAAAGCCTTTAGACGGCTCTGAGCATCTTGACTTCTAATTTGTACATTTTATCCATTTTTCATGCTTCATAAGTAAGTGTATAGAAAATGCTGTGCAGATCTTATGCCAGCAAAATGTCTTCTATACTATTTAATTTACAGCATCAATGCCTTAATTATATTAACTAACACACAGCATGTAAATAAGTTGACAGTTGTCTAGTGAAAACCCTGCTGTAGTTTCCATCCTTTGTCAGGTAGAGGCCTAGTCCTTGTTGCTGGAGACAGATCACAACAGGGAAAACCATGGGGATGACTAACGGGTGGCAGAGCACTTACTGACTGGGAGAAGAGAAGGTGGCACCAGCGTGTCCCAGTGCTTCTGCAAAGGAACCTGCAGCTGGGGATGCAGGGACTTGGATAGGTGATGACCGTGGAGCTGCATGAACTGGGCCCACAGGAGTGCTATGGGGCCTCCTAGCTGGGAACGTTGGTCGTTTAGTTTGTCAGCTAAACAGTCAAAAGACCACACACCACAAATACAAGGTGACTTTGGTCTCTCTTGGATCAGGGTAGGGACACATCAGGTTTTTTTTTGGCGGTTATGCTGTTTAAAGTCCAAGAGCTGTTGCTGCAGTAAGGGAAAAAATGTGTTTTTTATTAGTGTAACAGTGACCACTGCACTTTTCAGATATTATGAGTAAGACCTCACCAGAATCATGAGATTTCCTTTGGAATATGATTTAATATAATTAAATCTAATTATACTGATTACTGATCCCATAGCTCTGCAATACTTAAGGGGCTGGGAAGGCTTTCTAAACTGAAAGTGGAGATCTAGTTATAAAACAGGAGTAGGTTTAAGGAGGAAAGGAACAAAGGTTTAAGAAAAGGAGCAAAGGTTTAAGAAAAGGAACAAAGGTTTAAGAAGAGGAGTTTTTATAAGAAAAAACCTAAATAATGCCAAAGTGGGCTTCACATGGGGTGACATATGTTCCCAGGCTGAGACCTACGGAGTTCCTGTTCCCAGGGAGCATATTATGGTTGTCATTGTGTCCCTACCTTCTGCTCAGGAAGATCTCTAACGTAAGAAGATCCTTGTGAACTTTTTCTGTCCTTAGGATAACTTTAGTCGATGAATATTCCCTAGAAAACATGCTAAGAAAGCCGTCTTATTTATAGTACTAGCAATGTAATTCCTGCTCTGTGTTGGTGTTTCTTCCTTGATAAAGCAAAAGGATCATTCATAAGGAAGGGAGAGCAGAGTCATCTTTTTAAGTAAGACTCTGCTGAGGGAGGTGATAACTACCACCACCTGCAGTAGTGACTTTTTTTTCGGTAATTTACTTACCCGCACACCTTAAGAACCTGTCCGAAAAGCAATTTGTTTTAGTGAGTCTCATTTGATTATATTGCACTAGGCTTGTAAGTAAGCAAACTTGGTTGGGTCAGTTGTGAGACAATGGTTGGGATAGAGGAGGCCACATTTGTGATTCTCATTGCAATCCAAGATGACTGCAAACATAGAACCCTGCAAAACATAGACCAACTTCAAGGCTCACTTTTAGCTGCTTTTGTTATTCCAGTTTGAGCTATGTGCTGGCTAGGCACTACATAAATGCTGAGTGTTTTTCCTACACCGTCTCTCATCACTGGCTTTGTCAGAAGTGATAGGTGGGAGTCAACAGGATGACAGCTAATTCGGGGGAAACATGGGCTGGCATGAGTCAGGTTCTGCCCCACAAACTCTCCATTGCTATCAGTCTGTACTGAGGCAAAAATTGCCCAGCACCATTTGAAGCTATCCAGTCCTCTGTTCTGTTCTCTCTTAATCACCAAACTCCTAGGCATTAGTCTCACTTTTTTCCTGTGATTAATTAAGTGATCATCTTCTTTAAAGATTTATTTCCTTTTCTGAAAAAATAAAAAATTGATAGCATTTTTTTAATGGAATCTTAAGATTTTATCAATGTCCACAAATGCTATAAGTATACTGTAGGCAAAGCAACAATTTTTAAATTGATCTTTTTTTTCTACATCCATCTCATTCCTCTGTGGAGGAAGACCACAGATAAAAACTAAAATCCAGGCTGAGGTGAATAATAAAAACAAACTGTGCTTTTGAAAACACACCTATAGCTGATGGTCAGTACTGTAACTGATTCAACACAGACACTCCAGTAATTTTCCTTGGGGCAAAGTGCCTTGAATTATAGCTGTGACGTATATACATGCATGTAGACACACACATGTACATGCATACATATACACATGCCTACAGACACATATGGTTATACACACATACGTAAATGTTTAGTGTGTTAAGTATTGCTAAAGAGACACTACAGTTAAGTAATGTGATTCATGGTTGAGTACCATAAACTTAATCTGGCTAGATTTAATCCGGCTAATTGAGGTTAATTCACATGAAGGTAGGTTTGCCTATATTTCAGCATGGTGCACACTCCAGCATGTGCTATAGCAAACCACAGACCTTCAGTGTGATCTCAAGTTGGTAGTTTGTAATGAAGTGTGCTTCACCATGTCTTGAATACTACTACAGCACGTGCAAACTAAATTGAAGGTAATATGAGTAAAAGTATCCACCTGGCTTTGTAGCTGCATTGCTGTTCTATATATTTTGATATGATCCATGAGAGTATTAAGAAGCCGAGTGGATCTAGATTCTTATCAAATACCATATATTTTTTAAAAGATATTTGCCAGATATTTGTTAAAAGAACATGAGTGTGTTCCGTTAGTGCTGAGGTTTACATTAAATAATGCTAAAACACACCAAAAGCATAGAGAATGCCTAGATACATTACATAGTCCATGAAGACTACTCATGGATCTCCTACTCTGCTTAATCAACAATTCTCCTTCTGATCTGCCTTTCATACTGACAGAAGAGTACTGAGAAGGTATAATATATAGATTTGCCAGGTTTGTCTAGACTCAAATCTTTTCCCAGAGTGTCCAAGCCAGAATTGGCTGAAACTTCAGACATGATCGTGATGCCGGTGGATCTCCTTTCTTTGCCACCCCAGCATGGAATCTTTCTACTAGCCTATTTGTGGGAAAGATTGGAACTGATGGGGCAGGGAATGTGCCAGCTAGCTTTTCTCCTCCTGAGAAAAGAGTATCCTGTCCTCCCTTGTGAAAGCTGGATCCAAATTCTTCAGTTCTAGATGGTCCAAGTTATAATCTTAACTTGACACATGACAAACACTCTGAAACACAGATTGCTGGAGCCAAACATAGACATCTGGGAATCTGAAAAAAAAGAGAGAACTAGACATGTGCTAGTGGCTTTAAGACAAATGCTAATAAAGGAAACAGAAACGTGATGATTGCCTCTCCTGGAGGACTGCAGAACTCAAGCCCAAGCATCAAAAAAGGTGCAAAAGTTTAGGAAAAAGGATGAAATAGATGATATGTGACATGACAGAATACTTAGCAAATCTAAAACTTGAAAGAGCTCAAACCCTCACAAGGCAGTATTCAGCTTTCTCTCAGTTTACACTTTAGATTATACCATTTCTTCTTTTGTGTGACAGGAATTAGGTCCTTTCACATGGCTTACCTCAAACCCAGGGAGGCCAAGAGTAGGACATCTTATGACATAGAGTCCTGTCGTGCAAGAGAAAGTGGGGGATGGCCAAATATATGACAGCTGAAGAAAGTCACAGTGACTGGGAGTAAGGGTTTGCTTGCAACCTACTGCCAGGGTTACATTTTTGATCTAGCTAGGACAAGACTTTAAGAAATCCGTGTGCTTGAAAATGAAGCATGTGCAATGTAGAAGTTCCCTCCATTGTTTCCTGAAGGTCGATGTGGATGGCTGCATGGTGTCAATTTCCTTTCTCAATCACGTTTTGATGTATTCTGTGTGATGTAAATTAGCGTTGATTAGACAGCATACATATTTGAAATGAAGGAGAAAAAAAACCACATACAAAACTTCATCTCTGTAATATCTTCATGCAGTAGAGATGATGACCAAAATTTTAAAGCCAAGTGAATTTATTAAGCTCCTGAAAACTTATCCAGGCCCATAAATAGGAAGTGGTGGTGAATACACCCAGTTTCTGTTAACTTCACAGAAAGTAAACCTGAAGATCAGCTTTGTTAAAAAAAAAATAATATCAGCTATCATTTCAGGTTGCCTAATCAGGCAGAGCTTGTGGCTGCAGGCTTCACAGCTTTTAATAATCTGCTGCAGGAAGAAGGGCAGAAGAACGGGAAGCAAACAAAGGTGCAGAAGAAAAGGGAGAGAGAGGTGAAGGGATTGGACAAGAGCAAAAAGCATGCGAAAAAGGGGAAATTGCACGTTGGAGACCGTGAACTGGGAAGAGAAAGGAGAAAGAGAAGAGCACAAGCACAGATGATGAAAGGAAAAGCTGGAGGAAAATGGATGGGCTGCAGTGAAGACAAGAGAAAGAAATGACTGAAGCAAACCCACCCAGGGACTCTTGCCAGTCATGGGCAACACAAAGCACTGACCCAAGGGGAAATGATTCTGAATCTGACTGGGAGACAGTCAGAGCTGTGGGCATGGGATTTTGAGGAAGGGACCTTGCTGATTTTCCTGAAAAGTGGGTCGCCATGGGTTTTAAATGTGGAAGAGCATATATGAAAAGGCATTTTTGATCCCTGTCAGAAGACAAAAATTGGAAGAGGACTTGAAATGTACCATTCTGTATAAGGTGTCAGATAGCAGACAGACAGAGAACAATTAAGACTGCACAAGGCTCTCCATCAGCAGCATACAATGGGAATACGATTTTCTTTTTCCCCGGATGTCAGCCCAGCCACTCAGGCGAGACGAAGAGAATTTCTTCCACTTAAGAAATCCTTTGTTCGGGAAAGAGCTGTTCAGGCCTCTGTTCTCTCCCCAGCCAAATTGTATGTAGTTTTCACGGAGAAGACTTCACTTTCTGAGGGGCATTGGTAACCAAACAGCTTCTGGACAAAGTGCAAAGTGCAGCGAGTCCAGAGTATCCTTGGAGTCTGACGGGGAGGCTAAAGAATGAACAGAAACATTTTCAAATGCAAAAAGGTTGATATTTATTCTTGCAAAATTTGTCATTGTGATTTTTGTCCTGTGAACCTTGCAAGAGCAGAATTCATGTTTGTTTTCTGCAGGGTGGATGCTCAGTTCTGTTCATGTTTTTGTTGGATCGTGTTGATTGTATTCTCAATACAAGCAAACTGCATATAAACCTGTATAAAACCTGCCTACATCTTTGTGGAAGTGTAGATCATTCCCATGAAAACTATTTAACTAGACTGTGATCAGCCAGCATCTATGCTAGTTTAGTTACAGGTTTTCTTTTCTCCTGATGTGCAATACTGCATATTAAAAAAAATAATGCAGTGGAGCTGCTCAACAAGGAAGGGAACGAGACATTCCCACTACCAACTTTTATTTAGCTCACTGAGGTTAAAACCGCTCGATTCAGGAGAAGTTACTGTCTGTCTGATTTTTTTTCTCCTATGCCATTAATACATATGTGCACATATGTGCAAAAATGATGGAATGCACATGCACATGCGTGCACAGATACAGGCACGTGTGCACACACACACACACAGAGATGGAAACTTGGAACACAAACCTTACCACCCAACTAATTGTACCACTTTAGTAAGCTCTGTGGGTTTTATTACCCAGCTGATACTATAGCAAAGATACCAGGTTATCAGTTGACACATTTATGTGTAAAACATCTAAAGACTCATAAAATTATTAGAACAAATGTATGACTTCCCAGCTTGTGCACATTACTTGAAATTTCTTCATAAGGGTAAAATAAGTCCTGGATACAGTTTGGAATACAGAGGTATGCAATCAGCTATCTTTCAGTTTTATTTCACTGTGGCTATGTATAATGTCAGTATTTACAGGTAATGCCCTCTTACAGACCAGACTAGAAGTCTCACAACTGGGTTTGACACTAGATCCTACTCAGTGGAAGGAAAGAAACCTGTCTGTCCCATCATTTCAAGTGCATGTAACTAAAATGCACATTCAGGTCTTTAATCATAGTCTAAATACAGAAATGCTTAGGAATCCATTTTGTTAGCAGTATCTCCCTTATTAGGTTACTGATTACTGGTTACACACCTTACACAAATCTGCATCTTAAGATCACTTGGAAATTTCACCTGTTGCATACAGTGGCTATTCACTTGCTAATGGGCGTTTCTCACCAGGATCTTATTACATCTGTGCCCCATGGTCTGCCCTCACTTCCAGTTTGTTTTCAAGTGCACTGTTATATGCTGGTTCAAGTTCGTGTGCCTTGAAATGGTTTGGTTCCTTGATACCCAAAGAAAACACCTTTCCCTTCATGTGTGACGAGGAGGCTGAGATCAGCAGAAGGGGATGAAAACTGTAACCTGCTTCCCAAGCTGTCCCATCAGAATGTGGGTTGGCAGTTGATAGGTCATAAAGCAACACTTGGCTTTTCTTCGAGGGAGAAGAAAGAATGGGCTGTGTTGATTGATAAGGGGTCTACGAATGCTTGGTGGGTGGAAGTGGAAGATTTTTTTTTTTTTTGGATACTATCTCTAATTTAGAATTTGATTTCTGAGTGTGTATTCAAGCATCACATGGCTGTATTCATAAATACATCAAGTGGATTCCAGAAAAAATTAGCAATTAAGCAATTAGCTACAGAACTTGTATCTGCAAATGCTTTTTGCTGCACATATTTGACATTCTTTTGCTGGCACCCTGTGCTTTTGTTATCTGGATGTCTTCACACATCCTGAAACTGCCTCTTTCTAATCCTTCCTTATTTTCATCAATTTAATACAAGTAAAGTTGTGTGTTACAACAAGGAAAACCCCTCAAGTTCCACATTAGCTTATTTTTTTTTTGAAACAGGTCTAACTGTTCCCATTGCCTCTTATTACAAAAAACTATGAAGCATGCATAAGACAGGACCGGAAGTCCAGTTTTAAGCAGACTACATATTGTCTTCAGTTTTCTTTGACAATTAGGAATAAATGCTGGATGTAAAAAAAAAAAAAACAAACCAAAACCACCAACAAAAAAAGGCCTGAAAAAGGAGAAGAAAGCCAGAAAAGAATATCAAATGTTTTGTATTCTCTCAGTTATCTACTACTACATTTGTACTGCATATTTACTAAAGCCAGAGCTGCACTACCCAGTGCTTCTCATTTTAAGACAATCATTTATGGGTGTTAAAGTATGCCTGTGAAAGCAGAAGTGTACTATGTCAATCAAAGCTAATCACTGGTACAGGCAAAGTGCTTTTGTTGGCCTCCATGCTCTAAGCCGCGCTTCCACATCTGTGTTTGAAGAGATTAGAGAGGTGCTTCATACAAGAACTGTATTAGTTAAAGCTGATCGACAGTATTTGGAATAAATCATGAAAAAGTTGAGTGCCAGAAGGAAAGACATGGCGAGCGAGTTTGAAATGGACTAGGGCTAAATCCGGCTCCTTCCCATCCTTCCCACCCTTCCCTCCCCGGACGCACACGTATAAACATCTACACACTCGTTCTTCTGAGAGCAATGCTGGTTATCTTCCTTCAGCCACTTTGCAGCTAACGTGCAGCTCCACAGCCAAATGTACTTGAGCTTGTTTTTCCTGAGATACATACTGTTTATTGGCTGAGGGATTGATATTGTATTTGATGTGTTTATATCAGTCAGGACTGGCAAGGGATGGGGAAATGGGTGTTAAAGGAGAAGAAGAGCTCTTGCACACTGCTGTGTTTTGGAGTTCTGCAGCTCCCCCCACCTCCATTTCCAGCAGCACTCTTGCCTCATGAATGCCATACACTTTCAAATAAATTATGAGTGACAAGTATTTGAACCAATAAAGAGGGCACCATATTTTATATGCAGTAAATTTAATTCCAGATTGTGTTTCACCTCAGCAGTGTGACATGTTTATTGCTGCTGAAAGATGAAAGCACCAGGAGTTAGAGACAAGCGTCAGCAGTTCTAGTGGGCACCAGCAAAATGAAGATTTGACAGACTGGTGGCTGAGCCCGTGAAATGAAATGCCAGATCAAATTTTACCCAAAAGGGGTCAGATGTACTGTCATGCCCCCAGACTCTCAATACCAACTGAATAAATTACTCTGGTTCAACAAGCTGCCGAAGAAGGTGGTGTGCGATCCATAATTCACTGCTAGAGGGCTATGATGCCTTTCAAAATGCACCAATGGTTGGTAGTGCCAGAGCTGGCTTTGAGGATAGGATGTGATGAAGTAACTCTGTTGGCGCTAAGTGCTTTTGAAAAGTACAATTAACTAACTTCCAAAATTTGTTATTTGGTCTGCTTTTGTCACCTTTTTCCCACAGTTGGACCTACAGCTGCCTGCATTAAGAGCAAGAATCAAGCAACAAGCCATAAACTATGCACAAATTTGAGAGCTTTCTTTCTGTTGGGGTGTCCCAGATCTGAGGAAAAATCTTTTGTCAATCTGCTATGATACAATGTTTGGGTAGCATCTCTTTGGAGGCTGAAAATCATAGAGAGAAACATTGTGCCTGTTCATTCCAAGCTGAGCTTTGCCACCTTTCGTCATATGTAGCAACACTTACTCATGTGAGTTGTCCCACTGGGAATTCTTAGAAACTATTTGTTTGAGGGTTACTTAACATAAATGAGACTGGCAGAATTGGATCTGGTATTTGTATGCAACAAATTATATTAGAGGCAACTTGTATGCAGATTTAATTGCACAATGCAGGAAAGACATTTAGAGAATCTTTTGGCTTTAGTGAGACATGCTCACTACACACCTCCTGGTCAGCAAAACAATTTCTACTGACTCTTTTAAAAGTTTCAGATCAAATACCGTTCATTGCCAATGGCCACTAACACTAAAAAATCTCTATCAGTGCTGATATTGGCCACAATGCCTCCAAGATTCAGATAACAGCAGTGTCAAACCTGCAGGTCAGCAAAGTAAACTCTCTGCTTCTTATATCTATCTGGTATCTGCTGGGAAGACAAGACATATTTCAAGCTGCTGCTGCTTAGAAGTAGTTATAACGTTTTTGTCTTCACATAACAGTGGATGGCTGTTCCTAATGTTTGCCTCATTCCTGGTTATAAATCCCCTGGTTTCCAGACTGAAGGTAGTCATGGGCAGTTTATACCTATTTGTTCTTGTGTCAGTCTTTTCAAAATAGCTTTAAACCTGGGTAAATAGCTTTTCACTCTCACAGGTATTTTCCAGCCTGATGCATATATAGCCAGTCACCTGGGCTTCATTTTGCTAAACTTACGGAGATCTTTGATTTCCTACTAATATGACAGACTCTGGGCTCCCTGGCCATCACAGTATTTTCCTGTCACTGCTCCAAATATATCAGCAATTGTATAAACCCTGCAATTTGGATCAAACTGAACATGGGTGAGTAGAGCTCTAAACAATAATCCAGGTAAGAAATATAATGTTTTATAAAAGTATCCATAGGTTTGAACCTCTGTCAGAAAGACATTGCCCGATCATCCTAATTTTGCACTTGCCCTTTTCACAGCAACCCCATGCAGTATGTTGTACACAGAGATACAGATACCAGCAGCACTTGGACAGGGCAACAGCTTGGACATCTGGAACATCTTTCTAGTTTCTGACTGACTGAACTCCCAGACGTTATCTGATATTTGTGATATTTATGTAAAGTGACTGACTGACTTTTCCGTGGATTTCCCAGGGTGGTGCTGGGTACTCATTCTAGGTATTCCCCACTGCCATCTGTGCTCCTGGGCACACATACAAAAGACTCTGGAGAAGATATTGGCAGCATTTTAGTTGTCCCAGACACTTGAGTGAAAGTGATTTGGCCTAGAGGAACCCATGGGGCCCCAGGCTACTCATACATGGCTGAGCCTCAGCAGAACTTTGGGAGCCCTAAGGAGACAAACCCCAAGTGAGGAACTTGGCACTAACACTGCTAATTGTGATCACCCTCCAAGCCCATTTCTCAAACCTGTATAAGCAAAGGATTTAAATGGCACATCTGAAAAGAAAGAAGCAGATGTGGGTTCCCATCACTCTAATGAGGCCCTGTTGTGGTTTAACCCCAGTCGGGAACTAAGCACCAGACAGCCGCTCGCTCACCCTCACCCCCCCTGGTGGGATGGGGGAGAGAATCAGAGAAAAAAAAAAGTAAAACCCGTTGGCAGAGATAAAGGCAGTTTAATAGGACAGCAGAGGAAGAGAAAATAATGATAATAATGAAAAACGAATATACAAAACAAGTGGTGCACAAAGCAATTTCTCACCACCCACTGACCGATGCCCAACCAGGCCCCAAGCAGCGATCGCTGCCCCCTGGCCAGCTTCCCCAGTTTCTATACTGAGCGTGACGCCGTATGGTATGGAATAGCCCTGTGGCCAGTTTGGGTCAGCTGTCCTGGCTGTGCCCCCTCCCAGCTTCTTGTGCCCCTGGCAGAGTGTGGGAAGCTGGAAAGTCCTTGACTAGTGTAAGCACTGCTGAGCAACAACTAAAACCTCAGCGTGTTACCAGCATTGTTCTCATTCTAAATCCAAACCACAGCACTATGCCAGCTACTAGGAAGAAAATTAATTCTATCCCAGCTGAAAGCAGGACAGGTCCCTTGCTACATGTTCTGCACTTAGGTCTGACTCTGTCTGCAGGTCACTTGGTGATTGCTCAAGACTGCCTTCATCATTAGGTTGCCTGGACTCCTTGCCCTGTTTGTCACTTTCTAACTAGCATGGATATGCAAATCTCTGCACAGGTCCTGCAGATTGAGGCACAGTGGTACGTCACATCGTCACCAGAAGGCAGACTGGAGTCCTTGAGCTGATACTACAGAGCTGAAGATAGGATTAAGGCAGGAACATAATGTTTGTGTAAACCAGGTAACGTGCTCTCAGGAACAACATGCAATGTGGCCTCCATTTGAGGAGGGTGTTTTCTTGCATTTCTTGCACATCAGTTTAACACTAACTTGCACTTGTCTTGTCAGTCGTCTTAAATGATCCCAATGGTTGACTCTTAAAGCATTAGAATTTTGAATAAACAATACAGGTTTTATTAGTTTAGAGTTTGTTAAGCCATGTTTTATTTTAATCCAACTGTAATAAAGTTAATGAACTACAATAATTGCTACAATAAAACTCCATGCAGTGCATTGTATATAGAGTGCAAACATCACCAGCCCTTGGGCAGTGCTAACAATGTGCAGAGATTCTACAAAACACTTCAGCATCTTTCCTCCAAGAAAATTAAACAAAACCCCCAAATTTATTGAGAAATTTAGAGATGACATTGCGCTTTCCTGTTATTCAAGCTATAAACTTTGTGACCACAAGTCAGTAATTCCTGAGCTAAGCAAGTGCCAGGCCTAGGAAACAATCATCTAGAGCCATGTTTTACTGCATGCTTCATACACACACACACACACACAAACATATATACACACACATACACATATATATGTGTATTTAGCTGCATCAACTAGTGCATATACAATTTTTAAAAATTAGCTTCTTTAGCTTTGTCTTTAATTTAAATGACATTGTTCATGTGTTGTTCTATAGGAACTGTCACACAAGGAGAAAGCATGCATTTACACTGAGCTAGTGTCTTTTAATCTCTAACTTTTATGATTTTATTGTTTTCAGTATATAGGCAATGCAGAAGCAATACTTCATTGAATACCACCCCAAATCTCTTAAATTAAAAGCCTGAGAAAAAAAGCCATATATTGATCCAACTCCTTATGCGACTCTGTTTTAAAGTTTTTTTTTTTTCCTTTCGTAAAGTTAGGGCATCACTGAAGCTTTTCTGCAGAAAATCTAAATGTTTTACGCTGAAGGACTTTCTGCAGCAGAATTCCCAATGAGAATGGCAAGAAAAGGCATAGAAAACATATTAATACAGACAAGCTCTGTGTTTTGCCTTGGCATCAACAACAAATTTTTTATTTTCCTACAGAATCAGAGCAAGTATTATTACTAATAAAAGAAGAAAAATTTATTTTTTTATAAAAAGAGGATCTAGCAAAGGACAAATCATATGCACAGGGTTTTTTAATTTTATTTTTTATTTATGGGTAGTTGTTTCTACATAATTAGTTCTTTTATGTTTTTCTATAGTTTATATATATTTGTATTTTTAAAAAATATAATAAATTGTTACCAGACTTGATCCTGAGATATACCCAGAAGACAGAAATCCTTTTATCTGATTAGAGCAAGTTGGAACCCTTTTACATATCTTCTTATAACTTTCAGACTTACTTTTATTCGTAGTGTATGAAAAATCTACTGAAAACATATGAATTCTGTTGTTCTAATTCTTTTCAGCCATTCCTTAAATTGATTAAGGCTAACTCCTGAAGTCCTGAAGATGACCAGGTCTTACTGCTTTATTTAAATAAATATTTTCTTTGAACTGTCCTGGAGTTTTGTGTAATTAATAAACCTATGAAATTTAGCTTTTACTCATTCTGTATTTCAAACCCCCCTAAAGAATAGACATGTTTTTAAGGATATGACTGCATTTTGCATGCGACCTGTGTTAGTAATAAATTACAATTTCTTAACAACTAGTTGCTAATCAATACAACATATGTAAGTATTTAATTGTAAGCCTGTTCATAGATCCAATAATGTTGGCAAGGCTATCTGTATGTTTTAAATTACATAATCGGCTGCAGAACTGGACTCTAACACTTGCTATAGTTCGGATCAGTTCACCGTAGGGATTAACAGGCCATCTTACTCTGCCAGACCCTCACCTAAGAATAAGCTGAAATAGGTTCCACCCCACATGATCTTGCTGAATAGTTCAGACTGTATAAAGTTTATGTTATTTTAATATACATCAGCCTTTTGGGAGGGAAAAGTATTGAAGTTGAGCACGAAGAAAATTGATTCAGTGTCTAGCTCAGGCACAGTTTCTTTGTCAATTTGGGCAAATCCCTTGATTTTTCAGTGCCTCAGTTCTCTACCCATAAACTGAGGAATTAATATTAGCTCCTTTATCTGCCTTGTCTATTCATACAGAAGACCCCTTGGAGCAAGGATTGTCTCTTGCTGTATGTATTGCATTATTGAAGTGACACTGCATCCCTTCCCTTCATTTCTCTTTATGTTCATCTGAGTTAGCCTTTAAGGTTCTAAAAGCATGTGCTATTTTATTAATTTTTTGTAAAGTGGTAGTGCTATATAAATGAGGAATGATGGAAAAAAAGCAAGTAATAAATCATATTTAGCTATGAAAATACTTTATGACTGCAATCGATGGTAATTTCAGCATTTACCCAGTCCCCCTCTGTAAAATTATCTTAATTTAAACTCTTCTGACAAACATTCTTTCTTCATTCTAAACTCTATTTCAGATAATTTTTGTTCAATAACCTTAGCTAATAAAAGTGCTTTGATCAGAGTACTTCTTTTTTGAACCTTTTAAATTGTATTCATCCTTTTTTGTGGGCCAGATCCTCAGCTGAAGTAAAGCAAAATTGTTTCAAAGTAGATCTGCCAAAGTGCAAAGCTCTGAAGAGTGATTTTGACCTGCAGGTACTGATTTATGCTGAGCTGGATCTCCTGTCTTCCTTACACCATGGAAAGATCTTGGTCCAGTCCCTCTCAGTGAAGATCACGCAAAACTTAACATTAGAGCAGATTGCACCACTGCCTTTCCTCCAGTTTCAAAAGGTTTTATCTTCTCAAAAACCTCTCAGCTATTTGTCCTTTTTATTTGTTTAGATTTTTAGAAGTTTCAGGTTAATTTGAACATTTAGTTTGTTACCTAAGCAATTAACATTTGGAGCAAAGGAACACTCCCATTAAAAATTCAAGTTTGTCTAGAATCTGATTCTAAATCAAAATCTCAGTTTTTGCTTAAATCTAGCAGAAGAGAATGCATCAAAAATTTGTGTCTGTTGACTTCTAGTTGTTAAAGAACATGCAGGTATCATGCAGTGATAGAGAAGATAATTATCTTCAAATATTCCTTCTAAGATAACACACAACCAAAATCTTACCTGTTTGCATTACTCCTGAATGGCTTGACATGATTAGAAAATGTTAGGACTTATTTCCTCTACACCAAGAGCACAGTCACACCCTTTGAGCTGTAGAGGACTCATGGAGGAGGGTTCCCATCCCCTGTGCTGTGACTGGGCTCACTCATAAGGAGACCTTTTGAACAAGAAGACCCATTGACTCATCCAAGCTGCCTCTGTGATCAAGGTTTCGGGTACTTAGACAAAACACTTGTGTTGCAGTATTAACATTTTTTGATCCCTGAATCTCATGAGAAATTAAGGAAGAATACTAGTTGAAGAGAAGGGTAAGTGGCAATACAGAACACAACTGGGAAGAATATTCCCGTAGTGTTTTGTGAAGGAACTTTAAAAGCAGAAGAATCATTATTCCTAACCCATCTTTGAATTTAAATTGCACACTTAAGCAAACTTTGAACTGTACCACACAATAAGCATAACAAGTAAACCTATGCTTTTAATAGTTAATCATCTGATGCATGACAAGTATCATTCTGAATTCTGTGTGAACTGATTCACAAAAATCATTCAGCAAATTAATGTAGTTTTGCAATATTATGAGTAAAATAGGCAAGCAGCCAAATGTTTAATGACAAATTGAAGGGTTTTGAGATGTGTCTGTCTCTGTGCAATATCAAAATTGTTTTCAAAACAGAAGCACCCTGGAAAAAATTGAGCAACACGACGTGAACCATAGCACTATTATGAAAATTCAATAAACAAATAATGTGACTTATATGCAAATAAATTTATCTGTCCTTCAACTTTGCCATCAAACATTTTTTAGTGGCCCACTCTGACTCACAGTGTAATAAATGGCAACATTTCCTTTGGCTTTCAGAGAAACGGGTTTCCTCCTGTGTCCAGCATTTATTCAGATCTGGTGTACTTTTTAGGCAATATAAATACCGCATTTGTAAAGCCTAAAAAGGAGCCACTCTGAAGAGAGGGTAGCAATCTGTCAAAGCAGTAGTTATTGTCTGGAGCATTACCTGTCTTGCAGGTGCTATTCCCCTTCATTTATCTTCCAGCCTCGATCTGATGGATTGGGGATTATTGCTCTTTTGGCAATCAGATCCTGAACATGTCTCCTATTTAACTCTGGGCTGTAAAAAAGGGAAAATTAAAAACCATTATGAGACCTCCATATAATTAATCTTCAGATGGCTTGAAGCTTAAGCATGTAATGTCCTCAGTATACTGTCTACTATAACAAGTAACAGGAGGGAAAAAAAAAGATGACATATCAATACACTTTATCTAAGGGAAGAAATTCCAGTTGTAGCATTAAATATAAATACAATAGTGTGTTGGCATAATGTAGTAAGGTTCCTGTACTATTAAAGGCTTTGTTCTAAAGCGTATCTGTGTACACAATGAGATGATGAACACAGTGCATCACATAGCTAAATTTAATATATGCAGGGGTATGATGTTTGCAATGCATGCATTTCAGCAGGTCCCATTAGTGCGCCTTTCCCCTCCAGTGAAAACAGAATGAACCACAGCCCCTTCTGGTTTGCATAAAGCAAACAAAATTAGATTTGCTTTGCTGAATTGAAACCCGCTTGGGATTGTGAGCCTCTCTCGGGGACAAATTACTTCAAACAATCCCTTTGTACCATAACAAAATAAAAAAATTCAGGCCAATCAACATGGCTCAAAACCCTTAACACAAGAATTAATAATACAACCTAGTCTATTTTTATTGCTTCTGAGCTACAGATCCTTGTTTTAATATAATTACACTTATTTGTGGTCCACATGTTAAATAAGCTTGCATATGTTAACTAATGTGACATAAAACAACTTTTGTAATTTCACTATTGCAACCAGTTTTGTTCCCCCTAGAGTAACATCCCTAACATAGGACAAGCTAAACTTTAATTGCATTAAATTAAACCTATATTATGATTTTTTTGGCCTATATAGAAACAATAGTAGATATTTCTGAAGTTAAATATGTCAAAATTGTTTCATTTAAATTCTGCTGTAAGTCGTATTTCCTGATGGGTTTCCAAATCTAACGCTTTCTTCAAAGAAACAACTCATTCTCTCTAGCAGGGAAACCTCATTTAAGGTGGCACAGTGTTTTCCCCGCTTATTAACAAAATACCTTTATCCTTAATGGTCTAATTCAGGTCATGAGCACAATGTGCTTGCATGCCACATTTCACTCCAAACTAAATTGATTTTTACAGTATTTCCAGATTTTTTTAGACTACAACATTTTGAGGATTGTGACTCCTTAAGTTGAAAACACCGTAAATGAAGGCAGAGATTTTATTTGCTTTGTTCATCAGACACACCCAAAATGAACCACAGGGAAGTATGTTTGTCTTTTCTATTTTCATCAATATTTTATATATTGCTCCAGACAGTATTATTTCTTAGCATTTTTCAAACTCCAACCTTGGTGTTGCACATTATTATTTTAAATACAACAAAATAATGGCAAACATAACCAGCTCTGATTTTCCATCTTAACGCAATACAAGATTATGGACAAAAAAGCAGGAGGTCACTTTTATTACTTTCTAATAAGACTTTACCTTATATGAGGCTATAAGCAATATATCAAGATGTCACTTTGTGCCTCCTAATATGACATTGTGGTGATGGAAGGAACCAAGGAGTTAGCACAATTTTCTGAAGTATTCTCCCCAGAAGCGTGTTTCTGCAATGCACAGTCTCAAGCACTTGGAAAGGAAACCGCTGACATAGGGCAGAATTATACCCTGACTCATAGTCCATGTAACCCAACTGATGGATGCATAACGTATCAATCAAGACAGTTCTGCTCCTGGAATATATATTTTCTTCACAGAAAACAAAAACAACCTTTGCCCAGTTTAACCTGAAAAATTAAGCCTGGAGATACACAGAAGAAATAAAAGGTGTAGGCAAGTAAGCTGTGCATTTTTGTTATAGCCACAGCAATGCTGGAATCAACATTTGCATTTAAAAATGGTGCCGAGAAATTAAGATACAGAAAAACATATAGAGAGCACCTTAACTATGCCCCATAGTGTCACTGTACATGCATACATGACTATCAGATAACACTTCTAATCTCAGTAAAGCTGACAACGATTTGTTAAGACAGCGTTGTATTTTCCATTTTTCCTCTCTCATGTTGCCGGAAAGTGGACTTAGCTGGACTGCATCCTCTAATTAAGTCTTTTTGCTATAACTCCAAGTTCCTGAGGATTGTAATCAATGCTTTGACACCTATTTTGCTTGGACTTTTAATACCTTTTTTATTTGTAGAAGATAATAGCTCATGCCCTCCTTCATTTTGGTCCACACAGACAGATGAAGTTTTGTAGTAATATCAAAATGTCATTTTATGTTGGAAGGAACATGGTTTCCAGAAGAAGGTCAAATAGTCATATGCCAGACATTAGGGAAGTTCATAAGAAACCCCGTAACTAGAGGGAAATGGTACCCACCAAGACAGAATAAGGAATAACAGAGACTGGTTGAGCTCCATGTTTTAGGCAGATTTGGGTACTTAAAATGGACAAAGAAATTAGGCTTGCTGTATGCGTTCCTTATTTTGAAGAGGTTAGTCATGGCACAATCAATTTCATTTTCAGACACTGGTAGGCTTATTGGGCTAAATCACCAATCCACAGGAGATACGGAAACTTCTGCAAAATGAAATTGCACCCAGTTTACCAGGATGAGTGGGTCAAAAGCAGAGGCAATGAAAGGGCAGCTCCAGTACTAGCAGCCGGTGTGAGTGGTTCAAGCGTGCCAGAGGAGCGACGGATGGGAGGCGAGCCTTTAACATAAGGGAGAAGTGGGCTGACGTCGCTGTCTGCCCAACAGTAAAGCGATCATGTGGTCTGAAGCCTAATATTCAAACTACAAAACTGGTCCATATTTTCTGGATTATTTCCTACCTGCCGCTTTCTATCTGCTGCTGTTTTGTGTCAGTCTAGATCCTGCAGTACAGGCAGCCCTGTGCTGTAGCCTATAAAAGCCTCAGAGTTACGATAGGTTTTTTTGTTAAAATCCCCTCTGAAGGCAACTGCACAGATGCATGAATGAGCAGTAACTCTACAATGTGTTTAAATACCAGTAAAACCAATGTCTATGGAAACTTGCTGTATGGTATAACAAGCTCAGGTGTGTCATCGTGTGTTAAATACTGTCCTTATTTGTGCAATACTGTTCTCTTAAACCTCTGTTGCACCATGCAGCCACTGCATGTCACTATTAAGACAGAGCAATAGAGAAAGATTTCATAAAAAGTTATAAATTTCCAGCGGAGATGGATGCCACTATCAGCCAGGTAAAAACTGCCCCCATACGTATATATTCATTTATTGTTTAAACCCCAAACAGTTGAAGTGCTCCGAAGAGTTCACAGTCCGCTCCATGATACACAATTTAGATTGTGTAGGGTATTCCATGCATTTGTTATGTATTTAAGTGTGTGTTAAACCATTAGATCTCAAGAAAATCATAGTCATTCATGATTCATTGAGTCATTCATATCTGAAAGTTGTGCCCTAGCGCCAGTGTATTTTCTTGGGTTGAGATATGTTCCTCCTACAAAATATATAAAGTATTATCCATGGGCAATTACCCACTTCTACCCATATTTCAGAGGAAGCACTTTTAGCAATATAAATTATTCATATTATATAATGCAGCATACAAGTGGTGTACTCTGTCAGAAACTCAGCCTTTTTTGTTGTGGTGGGGTTTTTTTATTTAATCTGAGGGCAAAATTCTTTTCAAATCCATATGATAGCAGTTTGCTTCAGTATTCCGGGCTCCTTAGGTGTGCAGATTTCCAACTGGTGTAAAGGAAAATACATATGTCAGTACAGTAATTAAGACCTACAGAGCAGATCCGAAAGGAAATTTTGGCCTTGTAGGAATATATCATGCTTTTAAAGGCAAGTGAGGTTAATTAAATTCCTATAACTAAATCAGTTATTGGTACTAATATATTTCCTAAACTGTAGGACCTGGAGAGGCTTCTTGTCTCCGTGTTTTGGTGCATCCCCTTCTGCTGTGGTCTGGCTCTGTGCTAAGACCCAGGTCTGCACCATCTCTCCTTGCTTCTTTTCCCACTGCACTGGGGAGAAAAGCAGGACTTGATCCGGAAGCGAGGTTGGTTCCTGACATGGAGAACTGGGGAATGGGGACTCTGCCTCCATTAATTCACACCTGCTGCACAAACACAATGACAAAATCAATGTGGCTTCTCTGTGCAGTATTGGACAAATATAGATTAAAAACATCCCCACTGTGAAGTGCTTACGCTCACACCCTAGACTTGTACACAATCTGATGATATTTGATTGCCCTGAGAAGTTGGGTTATATTTTCCTACCTTTGACCCCAATTGACCTTTTCACGGTTATTTTGCTATGAATTGTTTTAACAAGTGTTCGTGGGGCAGCGATGGTGATGCTTAACTGTACTTTTCTAAGTTAGGCATCACCATTGCAAGGACTGTTCTAACAATCATATTAATTCACTGGCTTTATATGAAAACCTTGATACTGATCTTATAAATAGTTCCTGCTAATGCATTTTGGGTGAAATGCTGCCAGGTTTTAGTGATGCAAATTAAGATGACTGTAAAATTGTTACTTAGTGATTTTGTTAAATGTAAATTTGCAGTGTTGGATAGTGTCATTCTGTTTCTTGCCGTATGTTCAAGCTAACAGGCAGAACCATGCTCATTTGTATAATGTTAATATCTTCTTGCTTAACTTTTATAACATTCTGCACAAATTAACGTAAGATCCTAATAATCAGGCCAGCTATTAAAGAATTCTGTGATGTGTTCCAAAATGAAGTGTGTAACGCCTATTGGGTTCACACAATAATTACAGCCTGACTGCCGTCTGCTCTTCTCATCACAGTGACACCTGCTAAGAAATATGTTGCTAACTGTGTTTGCAGCATTACAAATAGGTAGGCGCTTATTGGCTGCTACGGGGTGAGGGTTCTTGGCCTGTGTACTTACCAGTGGAAGGTGATTTAGCGAGTCTGCTTTGATGATCTGCTTTTCACAGCGTGAGACTGTATTTTGCACCCTAGAGTTCCCAGGTACGGTGTCACAGCGCAGATACTTCTCTTTTCACTTCTCCCTTTGCCTGCTGTTGCGTCCCTTTGCGGATGGAGGGCTTTTTGGTTTATTGGCATTTTGGCTCAAAAACATTTGAACAATTTGGGAAATTGGGGGCCAAAACCTTCCCTTTGTATATGTCTATGTGCATGAGAGTGCGTGTGCGTGTGTGTGTGAGGCAGAGAGAGCAAGAGCGAGAGTGAGAAAGAGATTCCTTCTTTACCATTGCAGCTTTATGTATACAGTGTTTAGCTACATGTGGGCTGATATGCAATAAAATATTAGACATTTCTTTTCAGAAATAATTGCACGTCCTTTCTGGGAACATTCTACTGACCAAAAATGTGTTTCTGCAAATACGCTTAGATAATGAAAAAGGTAATTATAAAAACTGGTGAAATAAATTCACGACATACTGAAAGTACGATGTCTAGTTTCATACAATGCACAGAGGCATCCCTGGCCCTTTCCCTACTGTAAACAGACTCTAAGATTTGGATTCATGTTTGAATGTTAAATTGGAGAAGTGAACTATGGTGATATGTTTTTATCCTTTCTTTTAGATTTTTGTTTATGAATGTCTGGTTTAAATTCCAGATACAAGACTGTAAACCAACCAGCTTCATATTCCATGCTGCACTTCAGACAGTCAGTGATTAAATACCTCCAATGAGCATATGCAGTGAATAACTCTTATACAGCCCTAGGACATATGTTGACTTCCTTACTACTTTTGTTGGATTCCTAGAAACAGAAAACTTTCTCAAAATCCAACTTTTAGGTCGTCTGGAATGCATGACATATGAAAATTAAATTTGCAGAATGAAAATTAAATGCACATTTGTAGATGGAATGGGAATGGGGTATTTTAGAAAGGGAGGGACTGTCAGACACCAGGATGCAGACAAGTTCTTGAAAACGATGGAAAGTTATTTCCAATCCTTTCAATTTTCTTAACAGCCCTTCCGAAAATGGGAAAGCTCAAATGAATACACAAGCTTAGACAAACTGAATATTCAGTGATATGCCAATGTGTCCAAAATCAGAAGCTATGAAACCACATAAGTGGTTTTTCCATGAAAGTACATTGTCTTTATAATGTAAGTTTGGTGATTTGGACACAGAGCAGTGTGAGGAAACAGGTGAGATTTGACTACAAAAAAAACCCCTGGTCACAAAATCTGCAACCTACTGATGTAGATGGTTGTTTTCCCAACCCATAGTGGACTGGAAAAAGAGCTGAGAAAAAAGGCATTGATTTATGAACAGTCTGAACTCAAAAGTAACTTTCAGTTTAGCTAGTGAAGACCTTCAAGGTTTGTCTTGACATTAACCAGAAGCTTGAAATTTTGTAGTGTGAACACTTTAAAGTGTAGTTCAGGTAATTTTGACGTAACATCTAAAGTTGCTCTCCTCCTGACTCCACTATCATCGAACCTTCCATTTCAGTCAAATTCAGAAAGTTAGAGAAAAAAGAAGAAAAAAGGGCTGTACATTCACCTTGGCATACTGTGGTCAGTCCATGTCCTACCAGTTAGTGTGTTATTGTTTGAAGCAATGATTCTGAAAGCTCAATTAAGCCTGCTGTTACACTCCTGCAGGCCACTGTTTTCAGATGGTGGTCTCCTGGTAAAGGAGACGGATTAGACAGGTTTGAGGGTGATGAAGAACATTGAACAGAATCATGGTCATCATTTGGCCTAAGGATTCTCTATTAATTTGAACTATTTGAACTCCTTACATGGTTTCCAAACATTGAATTTTCCCAGGCTTATTTTATATTTCAAAAAAGTTTCAAGTCACTGTCGTGAAAAACAAATGAACTGTCAAAGAGCACCAGACTATAAAAGCAATTTGCTTCTTTCTTGCCTTCCAAATAAGGGTCATGTAAAAAGGCCAGAGGTGTGAGCAAGGTCCTCCACATATCTGGCTCTTGTGAAAGGCTTTTCACAGGGAGGATGTGAACAAGTCCCAGAGGCTCAGCTTTCTCATTAAACAGATGTAATGGGTCTTCTGACCCTCTGAGCTTTCCACCACTTTCTCCCATTCCATTTTTACTGAAGATGAGAGAGCATTTGTTTCTGCCATTTCCTGACATTTTCTTACATTATTTTATACTCTGCCCTATATTTAACCATGAAAAAGTGATGCTGGAAAACTAAAAGGTAAAAATATCTAAAATATTCTCAAGTCTAGTTCTACTCAGGACCAGTACTTACTTTCTAAGAGTCAATCATCTTATCATCCATAAGGTAAGGTGGGAATGACAGATGGTGGCATGCCTCACTCTAATTTTAGGCTTGCAAATAGATTGCTGGCTCGGCTTCTCTTCTGGCTTGGACTGGACCAGGAACAAACATGTTACCATGTCCAGAAGTTTA
>VZTL01015158.1:0-18184 GCA_013400535.1 Scopus umbretta
AACCTCATGAACCTGGGTGGACATGGCAAGTGTTGGATACAGTATACAGGGTTAATAGCAACTGGGGAATTAACAGATGCCCACGACTCACCATGTTCTGTCCTAAACCTCCATCTATATTCCTTGGGGAAAAGGGAGACTAAAGACCCTGTGAACCCGCTCCGTTATGCAGGACAACCTGCCCTAGTAGATCTACTGACAGTGGGAGATATACGCCTAACCTTAAAAACCCCACTCAATCTTTATACTTGGGTAGCCACTGACGCACATGGGAAAGATCACCAAATTCATACCTGGTGGATTGTCCCCTCCTTTTAATTATCGTTCATCTTTATGTATATATTTTACAGGTTGTCAGAAACTCACCATGGGAGTTATGTTGTCAGTTTCTGAGTGGGTCATTGTTTGCATTGCTTGCCTGATTCTATTAATCCTGTTTTTGTATTGTAGATGGATGTGATGTATTGTAGATGGATATGAAAGATGGATTGGAAAACCTATTTCTTCTCCATCACTGTTGGGGTAAAGGGATTGACATTACTCTTTTTGTGATTGTGTGTGGGAATTGGTATGTTTATTTTGGGTTATCATAGAAAGTGTGATCAGCATTTTTTATAACGTTGTGGGTGGCAAAGTTTCCTTTATTTTGCTTGTTATTTGGATAGTGGGAGCATGGAGAAAATCTGCCAATTTGGCTTGAGAATTGATTCAAGGGTTCGTGCACATCTGGAACCTTACTACCAAGAAGTCTATGTCCCAATTCCAAAATCTTCAGGAGAAGGTATTGGTTCTTCCATAGTTAATCTTAACCTCTCTAAGTTGTTGGAAAGTAAGTTGTATACAATCATTAATAACTGTACTGCCAAGTGTACTTGGGGCAGAGTGAAAGCTCTGTTTGAAAATTAGCCTAGTAATGCTTTTAATATTAATGGAGCCTGGAGGGTAAATCAGGATGCTTTTTATCAGACTCCCTTGGCAAATTGGACTGATCTTTGGAACAAAATGTGATAGATGGAATATGAGTGATCTGGTAACTCCCATGGAGGGAATTCCATTTAGAGCACCAGTATCTCCTTGTCCTGAAGATTTGATGAACACACATAACACGTCAGGTAAATGGTAGACCCAAACTCACTGTGTAAATCCCCACAGGATATTGTGTACTCAAATCCCCTGTTGGCCTCCACCTCCTGAAACAGAACCTTTTGAGAATCCCTATACGGTTAAGTGGTCTCCTACATGATGTATACAGATTCCTGATTGCCCAGGCCAAGAATATGGTAAAATTAATAGAACCAGATATGAGTGGGCCTGGTCTATCAAACACATGTTGTATGGAGACACCTATCCAGATTCTCCCATTGATGAGAAATATGTTGAAACCCCCTCCCTGGAATACTCCCAATTAATGAACTGTACTGCAATCTTAAACTGTTCCATGGATGCAGGAGATCCCATTGAGACATG
Organism: Scopus umbretta; assembly: GCA_013400535.1. Taxonomy (NCBI): domain Eukaryota; kingdom Metazoa; phylum Chordata; class Aves; order Pelecaniformes; family Scopidae; genus Scopus; species Scopus umbretta. The sequence continues at coordinate 1,468 of VZTL01015158.1, forward strand.
GTACATCCCTAAACTCCAAACCATACAGGATATGTGTACTTGCTGGGGATACCCCTCTCAGGGCTTCTGAAATTTAAACAACAGGTATGATGGAACCTGGAAAAGGGGAAGAACTGCGATTAGGTATGGTATTCCCACAAGCCATAGTCCAGAACACCAAAGGGTATGGGAGAGGGACCTACAGGGTACTTGGGTACCCAGAAACCATGGTTACCAGTGCAATACAGCATGGCACCCTGCCCCACAAGGGACTTTATAGGGATGTTTGAATGGAAAAATATCTTCCCATCTTAATGTAAGACAACATACTGTATTATGATGTGGAATAGGAGTTCCTACAATGTGTCGTTCCAGAGTATTTAATTTCTCAGTGCTTCAACAAAACAGAAGGCTCCAAGAAAGTGATGGACTCAAAGCATGGTCTGAGTGGGTGGTGCATGGAGTCTGAGTACCTGATTGTTATACCTGAAGCATGACATCTCTGATGCTAGAAAATATATTTACCCTGGATGTGGCCCTCAAAAGACATCTATTTGTCTGAGAAAATTTAACCTGGCAAGTATATGTCCTAAGCAATTGGACTGACTATGCTTCTGAGGAGATGAATTTACAGTTTCAACAGGTATCTAAAATGATTTTGCAAAACAGACTAGCTTTGGATATGTTATTGCTAAAAGAGCAGGGGGTGTGTGGAATGTTAAATCTTACTGATGGAGAATGCTGTCTCACCATACACAACACAACTACTACCCTAGAAGAAGTGAGAAAGAAGATGAGAGAGGTGTCAGAGCAGACTGGAGAACTTTTCCAGGCAATGCAGCCAAAGGATTGGTTTAATGACTGGAGACCTGGATCTTAGTTCACCTCTCTCTTAAATTCACTGGGACTTACAGGACTTACTACAAAGCAAGAGGCTTTCAAATATTGTTATATTGTTGGGCTGTGGGTTCTTGTTCTTGATGATCAGCCTTGCAATTGTAAAATGTNAACTGCTATGACCCCTCCCTGGCCTGCCCAGTCTGGGTCGTAACTGGGGTTGCTGCCCTTACCTCCTGTATTGGGGGGTCATGTCTCATCAAGAGAGCAACAACTGCAGAGGGAAGCATTGGCAGAAAAGGACTCAGTGGCTTTATTTCTCCTCTGCCTGCCACCCCCTAAACATCAGCAGCAACCTTTTCTTCTGCTCTTCATGTCCCTGATGTTGTGCTGCCTTCTCTGCTACTATAATTTTCCTCATGTGGGAAGGAAAACAAAAACACTGAAAAATGGACTGTGTCCCTTTGCTGCTCCTGTCATAATAGTAATAATGGTGGTGGGAGACAGAAGTGTTGAGTGCTATTCTCTTCACCTCGTCTCTTGAGGAGGTGGTGAAGGAAATGTAAGACATGGTTGTGCTCATTTCTGTCAAACCATTGCTATAGCCCTGTAGCCACTGTGGCATGCAGCTTCCAGCATCCATTAAGATGGTGGTTTTCTCCAAACTGCCAAGGCTCTGCTTCATGTTCATGCAAGGAGGAAATCCTCCTCTCCTGTACAGGTAGAGATTCTGCAGCAGCTTCCCAGCAAACAACCTGTGCCCTGCTACAAAATACTGCCTGTGTGTCTGGAGATGCAAGTCTCCATTCTACCAGGGTGATACACAGCTGTGAGCAGTGTTGTAGAAACCAACATGCTTGCATGGGACCACTGGGCCACCTGTGGAGTTAATGGCGTGTTGTATGAGTGCTCTGTTCATAAAAGGGAAGCACCCAGCAGGATAACACCTTCTAGTTCCAAGGTACCCATCAAAACAGCAGTCTTAGCAGAGATGAAATATGAAATAGAAATAGGAAAAACCTCTGGACTTTTCAGTAATTTTCAATGAAACACATAGCAGATATGGTCCCAGAGAGGTGAGGTATGTTGACATGGGTCCCCAGGCTCATGGGACACCTTGTACAGGACAGCCTAAACTTCCTATTTTCCTGTTGCCACGTTCTTGAACATGACAATAAAACACTACCTTTTAGTGGCAGACTTTGGCCAGTCATGCTGATTTCTTCAACACCTGGCAGACTGAATATCCAGATGTGACAATAAACAATCATGCAGGTTACTCATCCTTTTGGCAGTTTGGCTGTTTCTCAGTCTCTCTGCCAAGCTGTACATTTGCTTTTTGTTTCCCATACCTGCCCAAATACTGTTGCAGAGGTTCATTCTGGACCTCCCGTAACAAAATACGATTCTGTCAAGCTAACTCCTGATGCCAGGATATTTAGGGACGTTACCTGCTAGTGTTAGCCTCCCTTCATGAAGGAGAAGTCTGTTCACTGAAGACAAAATGTTTTCACTGCTGTTTTCTCTTAAGCTTTGCTTCAAACACTTGACCCAAAAAAGAGAGAGAAAGACAGAATGGGGAATCTTGCATATCTGATGATGAACTGGGAGGCAACGAGCAGTTGAACGAACTGTGTTTGTTAAAAAAACAGTTAAAAAAACACGTGTACTTTTATCTCAGGCTAAATACATCACACAGCTAATAACAGCATGGCTGTGTTTCTTCAGCAGTGTTACTGCTTAAATGTGTTTATGCTTTTGAAATGTTAAGCTGGGTTTTTCTTTCCTGGAGTGAGTTTAATGGTTTTTGCAGCTCTGCATGTGAACAGACATAATCCTTGAGGTGAGACCCACTTGATGATGTTGTCATAATGCTGCTTGAAGTCTGTTTGTATGGGTAAGGGGGTAACCACAGCAGAAAGGTGTGTACGTTCTCAGGCACGCTGTGTATTTTTTTGTAATACTATTTAAATGTACACAGACATTTCTTTGGCTCAGTTTGAGGATTGAAAGAGGCAAATGATTTCTACTTTGTATCCTTATAAAAAGGTAGCAATACTTACATCTATCCCATTTCATTCTGCCCCCTAAAAGCAAACACTGGAGAGTTCTTCTGGATCATACGATAATACTCTCTCGGGTTGAGAGCAACCTATGCTGCCATCCAAGGCACTGTGCACAGCCTGTGTGTTCAACTACAGTGTTTGCAGTGCTCAGGCAGCTGCTCCTGTTAGAGCAGAGCCATCTGCAGTAACTACGATACAGACAACCAGCCAACTTTAGATGATGCTATAAAGATAGATAGGAAACTACACCTTCCTCAAGTAAAAATGCCCTTTAAAAAAACTGCTTACCTCTGGGACAAAGAATCTCTTGTCACGTTCCCAGATCTGAGGCCAAATTATGACTTCTTGCAGCTGCCTGGACTTCTGAAAGTTGTCCAACCACTTGACTTTACCTTCCAGATCCCCTGAAATATGTGAAACATCAGTTACTGCCAAGGCTGGCAAAGCCAGTCCTGTTTCTAGAAGATGCTGAATGCTGGTGTTCTCCAGTGGAAGCCAAAGTGCCTCACATGTGAAGCCCCAGGAGAAATCTTGGCCTCATTGTAAAAAAAGCCTAAACTTTAGGTCAGCAGAGCCAGAATTTCAAACCATGCATTCAAAGTGCTTAAATTCACTGCTAAATGAAAAGGTTGTGTTTACTAATCTGACTGGAGAACAGGGGGAATCATATAAAACTCAATTAAACTGTAATCTTAAAAAGTTCTTAAAAAAAAATCCTGCCTCTCTAAACTGTCTGGGGTAGTGAGAGAAAAATAATTTTCATTATATACAGCCTGATCAAAAGACTGTTGAAATTAATAAGAATTAATTTTGGGGTAAGTTGTGCCAGAATTGACGGAAGTATTTAACTGGGATGGGGCACTTCAGAATGTGAAAAATGGGGACTAAGTTTTTGATGATTCAGGACCATCATGGGGAAAACTTTAATGGACCTGCAACTTAAATTCCAAGTTTTTGTGTTGAGTGATATTGCAAATAATGGTTTAGACACACACATACATACACATATACATCAGAAGGGGAATGCTGGGACTGCAACTTTTCCTTATGGTACTGAGACATGGATTAGTAGACATGGTGGGGTTGGGTTGATGGTTGGACTAGATGATCTCAGAGGTCTTTTCCAACCTTAACGATTCTATGATTCTGTGATTCTATGATTCTATGATTCACTGATCACAAAATGAAGGCAGATCTTTGTCAGGTGTCTGTGAATAAGGAGGGGTCACACCTCTCTGGTTTCCTTGGCCAGAGGTATCTAAACTCTGGAAGGACCTATTTCTTTGCCAGTAATATTCCCCAGATATCCTATGGTCTTTTGGGGCTGTACCTAAAACTGCTGTCCTCCCAGCGGAAGTCCCCAGACTAGTGACAAAATTATTTTCCTATGGGACCTGTTCTGTGCCTAAAAGTGTGCTCCTTGTGTGGCCATTAGGCTAGACTCCTCATAAGACTTAGCAAGAAGAGAAAGAACCGGAGTCTCTCTTTTAGGTGGTAATCCTGTCATTAGAGTACCTACCCAAGAAGAAGGAATCCCAGATTTATCTGTCTCTAGAAGACAGTAACTCTTTCTCTGCCTCATTTCCCAAGAAGATGTCTGATCCTTCCACCTCCAGGATGGGGAGAAGGATGGCGACAGAGAGTGAGCCACCTTGCTGGGTGGCTCAAGGCCCTGGTGTGCTGCTGGTGAGGATGAAGTGCTGCCTGGCACCTCTCCCTGCCAAGATTGGCAGGATATGTGTTTTGCTGATGGACTCTCTTGTCTTTGATTTCGGTGGGGACTGCATGAGGCCTTTGGGGAATAAACCTATCTGCTAATGTACTATATGACCATAAGACACTTAGAGATGCTTTTATAGCTTCCTGAACAAGACTGAATTAATAAATTATTTAGAATTAATAAATTATTTACTTCAAACTAAATGCAGGAAAAAAATATTCCTGGACCAACCCCTTCTTTTCCACAATAACTAGAGAAAATCTGTAGATGAGAGAACTCTTCAGCTACTTTACATGGTAGGACCCTGTCATTTAGTGAAAGGTCACTGACGTAATATTCCCCTTGTGAGTGCAATTTTATCCTATTAAGGATTAGTCTCAACAAATCCTCCCTAGACATAAGACCAACTCAAAGACTTCTTTGTTTGAGATCTTTCTTGAATGGTTCCAATTTGTGATCTGTTCTTAATTGTTTGCATGTCACTGCAGATGATTCTGAGCAAACACAAGTGACTCACTGATTTGGGAGTCCTGTGACCTTGCTCAGAGAGGCTTTAACAGCACAAGGGTGGCACCAATCATTTCCTACAGAATAAGGAAGGGCTCAGGATTGTAGAAAGGCATGCACATCCTCATTGCATCTCTACAGGGAAACCAGACCCATTCACACTCAAAGGACATGCACAAAAAGGCCACATAACTTGCTAATTGTTAATTGCACACTTAACCTTAGCTACTTACGTATAGACTTTTCCACCTTCTCTTTAAGTGACCAGATAAAGCCTTTCTCTGTTTCATCAGCACTCCTCTTCCAGATGTTGTTAAGGAGGAGGGGATAGCGTGTCAGTCGATGCAAAGGAGCGACCAGCAGCTCTGGCAGATGCAACCTCTTGCACTGTTTGTTTTGTTCACACCACTGCTGAAGACAAGGAAAACCTGCCTTAGGCCTCAGCTTGCTCCCTGGCAGGGAGGTAGCAAACAGTTTTCTGCATCGTCAACTGACTGTAATGAGACAGGGACTAATTAAAGATGAGCTTCTCACACAGTAGGGCAAGGGCAGTGTAAAGGCTCTTTACAGGGGAATAGCATTGTTCCTCCAAGACTGAGATCCTGCATTTCTGCTTCCTATTTCAGATGCTGGGGCCATGCTAGCAGATCAAGCAGTGCTCTTATTTACCTGCCATTTTAATTTCATCAGAAAAAACACGGTTACATTTGAGGGCCACCTTATGTTTTGGGTCACCTGCTACTTCCCAGTGGGGAACTTTTTCCCAGGAATGAGTGTACAAAGCCCTTGTCAAGGAGCAAGCCATGTGAAATTCCCAGGCCCTAAAAGCTGCAGAGTTTGGCTGCTACAAAGGTGTCCTCTCAGTTTTGGTCTGCTTGTGAGAAAAACCCACTTCAATTTTCTCTTTCTAAGCCTGTAATGTTGAAGATCAGTCCTAAGGATTTACAGGACACACTGGTCTGCTAATGCTAAGTCAGAAAGAGCAGAGCCCTCTCCCCAGGAGCCCCACCACTGCACTGGCTGGAGTTGTTGCTTCAGGCAGATGTGGTGTCAGCAGAGAGAACCTGCTCTAGTGCTGTAACTTTACAAAGACATCACTGATAGCTCTTTCCAGCCTTAGAAGGAGGTAAATGGTCACTTACTGGTCGTGTTTTGATACCAAATTCTACATTTGCTTTATCTATAATTAAGCAAAACCCACCAGGAGAGCTAAACCACTAAGCTAAACCCCACTGCAGAAGGGTCGCTTGCTGTTCTATCTAGGATATTTCTTCCTCCCTCCAGGCACATGGGTCAGCAAATACCTGTGAGTGAGGAAAGCAGCCCAGCTTTCTTGCCAGGCCTCAGCCAAAACCCACCTTGCTCTCTCATCTCAGGCTCCTAAGACACATGAAAGCACTGACATGCTCCTTCCCTTAAGCAGAAGGAAGCCATTATAAACTTCTCCAGTTTTGAGGTTTGTGTATGTCACTGCTGATGTGGCATAGCACAGAGGCTGGGTGCTGTTTCGTACTTGGGGAATGTGAGCCCTGTCATCTGCTAAAACACATGATACCCTACATACTGTGTTCCCACCCAACATCTAAACCAAGCTGATATGCAGGACACGTATCAAAGTAAAATGCTTGAGAGAGATTTTAGAATGTGGCTTGATTTTTGGTTTTGTTTTGTTTTGTTTTGCTTTGTTTTGTTTTCTTGTCATCATTTCATTTTTTCAAGGTGGGGGTCACCAAGTAAAGGGATTATGTGTGAAACATCTGAATGATAGAGGCTGGCAGTACATATTTTCTGCCTGCAAAATTGCAGTCAGTTGTTCCCTTTTGGCTTCCCCCTCTTGCCTGTTCTATATTACAAGTATGGACTTTCACATGTGCAGGGCAACATACAGTCGGAAGTGTGACTTCATATCTATGATACCTCCGCAGTTCAGAAAATCTGTGTAAAATGCTATCTATGCAGTTTTGCTTCCAATGAACTTTCCTAGACTGCTGTTAAAATCCTGTCATAAGGCAGGAAGGAGGAAGACAACAACAACAGCAACATAAACAACAAACCATCACTTTACTTTCTGGTAGATGCCAAAATCTTCTCTCTGTCTCAGGTTTTCCAAGTAGAAGATAGCGGAGGTATAATTAAGGCAATAAATCTGGTGTGTCTGGCAGAGGTCACCCTGGAAAAACTGTAGAAAAGGGTTGGAAACTTACCAAGAAAGAAAAATGTCATGACAAAGGAGGGAACAAGAGTTTTGGTTTTGTAATGTGCATTTTACCTGAGATTTCCTCGTACCTAAGAAAATAGAGGAAGAGGGAAAAAGGGAGTTAAAAAAGTAAATGGCAAGTTAAAACGTAGCAAAAGTGGTAAAGTAGGAGAAAACCATGACAGTGCTCAAGCAATGCGTGGGAGCACAGTTCTAACAGCTCTGCAGAGGTGCGAAGCATTCTTAGACTTTGTTCTCATTAGAAGTAAATGACTTGAAATTCACGTAGAAGCTGAAGATAAAAACCACTATCTGTGCAACAGCTTTCCATGGCCTCATATAGCATGTCACTTTATATCTGTGTTAGACAGCTCTTGGAAATGTTGAATGCCATCCATGATAAAACTCAGTTTTGTCTGGAATTTTGTCTGTCTTACACAAACGTTATCAATCAGAATGCCTGAAGTCAGAGGTAATGGGGGTGAGAAGCCAAGCTCTAGCCTCCCTTTCCCTTTCCCTTTTTAAAATCCTAACCCTGAGGTAGGTTCTCCTTCAGTATTTTCCCAGAAGTTTTCTAATGGCCTCTACTGCTAGGGAAAGTTCAGGTCCATGAATTGATTTTCTGTCTGTATTAATATTTCCAACTTTTCAGTCATTAGGAAGTTGTGCAGGAAATAGAGCCCCTAGAGACTGCTGTTTGGACAACTGCCTTATTTACCGTGCAGACTGCCCAAAAGGGTTGCAGGGCAGTGCTTGGTAGCTATGCCTGTGCCTCTCTTTTGCTTAGCAGACGCAGACCAAAGTGCAAGAGGTATTTCAGTCCCACTGAACACTTAACTGAGCACTTAAATACACTTGTGGGTCTGGGCCATGGACTAAAGGAAGAATCTGTTCGATGGAGTAGAATGAGGCAGAGAACATCCAGTGATGAGGCTGGAGTCTAGTCTCAGGGACACATCTTCCACAGAGTGAGAAGCTCACGTCTACTCGTGGCAAAGTCTCCTCAAGGTCTGGGCTACTGTTCCCCTGGAAGGGAAAATCTTTCCACACTTTGTTCCACATACAGAGCACTTTTCCATGACCATCTCAAACATGCCAATGAATAAAAAGAAAAACATTCTACTGACAGGAGGTGCTTGAGGATGAGACCAAACTGCCTGTGACAGATGGCGTGTCCTTGACTGACTTGATTACTCTAAAGCACCTGCATGCTATGGTAAATGGTCTGCTGCAAGGACCTGCTGATATTAAGCAAGAATACTTCTAATTATGTTACCTTTCTGAGTATGCAGCTGAAATCCATAGGACAGTCTGACTTGCTAACATGCTCCTTCACAGTTTCAAAAAAAGTTTTCAGAAAACTGAGACTTATCTAAGTAAGGGGAAAAAAAAGATAAATTAGCTTCAGTGATCTTCTGAAGTTAAGTTTAAACCAACTTTATTTCCCATCCCTAGTCTCTTCAAAGGCTCCAAGCCTAATGGGGTGCTGATACTTATCTCCCCAACATTGCCAGAATTGGCTTCAAAATTATGCCCAGAATGCTTATATTAGCCAGAAGCTAAAACAAATCTATACAAATACCCACTTATGTTGTGAAAATGCCATATGACAAAAGCTTTGAAGCCAGATTATTCCATTTGAACTTATTTTAGGGTAGCAGCTGTATTTAACATGAACTGATGTTACAAATTACGATGGATGAATGGTATTTACTGGAAAACACTGATTGTGTATGACAAAGCTGTGACAATTAAGGAGTATGGTCATTTGAAGAAGATACCATCTTTCATAGTTTGAGTTTGTTTCATGTAACTGGAGGTAAGGGAAATGTCTATAAAACGCTATAAAAAGTCACTTATTCCCCATAAGTTAACTTTGTATGTTTGCACTGGATTCAAGCGTGCCCACACTGTCAGTCATATGTGGGTGAAAACCTGATCCTAAACCCACGCTTGCCTCCTGAACACACTTATTTGCGCACAAATTCATGACCAGGCTCAGCTTTAGGCTCAATTTTAGGCCATAAGGGAACGTTGTTCTCTGTCATACTGCTATGAGGTGCTGGTGTAGCTGCACACACTGCTTTGTTTGGTGTATATATGGGGGCAGGGTTGCTTATAGGATGATGCTTATTCTTTCATTTTGACAAGGGTGCATTCTGCACCTTTTACAGCATGCATTTTTGATGGATTCAGCCTGCTTCATGCCAGAAAGATGGGATGTCATCCAAAGAGACCTGGACAAGCTGGAAAGGTGGGTCTGTGTGAACCTCCTGAGGTTCAACAAGGCCAAGTACAAGGCCCTGCACCTGGGCCGGGGCAATGCCCGATATCAATACAGGCTGGGGGATGAACAGATTGAGAACAGTCCTGCAGAGAAGGACTTGGGGGTACTGATGGATGAAAAGCTGGACATGAGCCAACAATGTGAGCTTGCAGCCNCTGCCAAGAAGAAATGCATGCTGTAAAATGCATGGAAAAAAAGGCATAAAAGGCATTGAGAGCAGCTACTTTCTCCTATATTTGATCACTATTTTATATACAATTATTCATAACAGATGATCAATTATCATCCTCATTAATAAGGACAACAAAATTAGAAAACAAAATGGAAAATGTATTAAAGATAATTCTCTCAAGACATGACCAAGCTCCAGCTGAGCTCAAAGCATTTGTGATCTCTAAACGGCACACAACAATATACCTCACTCCCTTCTTTGAAGAAGAACACAGGAATTGGCAACCATATATCAACTGAACTCTAGTAGTTGGCTGCATGCATGGTCTTAGCCCACAACAAGCACAAGGTGAAACACATCAGCTAAAAATCTCTTTCCTTGTGTCTCCAAATCTGCTCAGGTCATCACTTGTAGTGGCTCACCTGGTGTGCGGTCAGTCACTGAGCAGAGGTGACTTGCTCATATGTTTGAGCTCTGGCTAATTGCCCCTACTCTGAAGAGCTTTCCTGCTTTTCTTGTTTTGACTAAAAAGGGAGATGTTAACTGTTAAGGCAAGGGAATTACAATGAGGGAAAGAACTTGAAGTAAGCAACTGGTTTAGGGCTTGTAAGCAGTCATTCAACTTATGCAGCTGAGCAGCCCCTTCCAAAATTCGCTTTGCTATTAAGGGTGAGGTGTCCTTTGAAACAGCTCTCAAGCTAAGAAAATGTTCTGGTTTTTTTTTCCAAGGTTATGTAAAAGTTGTTTTGGACTTATGGGTTCCTTTAACTTTCAGGAGCTGAAAATGGTCTCCCAGCAACTGGCCACAAGCAGCAAAGAGCTGGAGCACATCACAGCTCAGCCTTGTGGTCTCCCTCCTCCTGGAAGCTGGAGGGTAAGTAGCACATGAACACAGAGCATCCAATCTGTGTGGGAGATGCCCTTCCAACCACATGGAGGGAAGCCCCGCCCCCAGCTGGAGAGGGGTGGTCATCATTTTCTTTAACTTGCTCTACTGGAGCGGCACAATAGATAGCAAAGTCTTTGTGCACATCTGTTTGTGAAAGGAAACTTGTTACTGTAGTTACTTTGCCATTCTTACGGTTTTGCCTTAAGGATTGTGCAGTTGGAGTTTATCTTCACAAATCCTTTTAAAAAGATGCTGCTTATGAGAATTAGTCTCAAACTTGTGTTTGCTTCAGAAACGACTACCAAATGAGCTCCCCTTTGTGTTCAAATGCCTGTTTATCTTTTGCTGGAGGCACATGAGAATAATTTGCATTGGTGAAATTTGACCCCCAGTGATATACCAAATAGAAATGAAGGAAAGACTAATTATTTGAATTAAGTTCCAAATGTGAGCACTGAATCTGAATAGAAGCTTTATGGATGGTTTCTTGGCTCCTTTTATTGGGCTGGTTGATTTCTGATCTGGGTAAGACTTTTATTTTTTTACTCACCTTGTTTAACTCCTCTAAGTTTGCGAAAAGTCTCCACAAATCCACATCCAAGAGAAATTCATTACTCTGGAGGTATTTTAAAGTATTCATAAATATCTTTAAAAACAAAAAAAAATCCATGTTATTTACTATTTGTGCCAATTCAATATACTTTTTTTTTTTTTTTCCTGAAAATAACATGTTTGCACTGTAATTCTCATTAAATGGTCATTTCATTTAGGGAGGGCAGAAGATGACACAGTGAAAAACTTTTCCTGACCTGCCTGAAGGCTAAATACTGGGCTTTGTGTGAGGAGGAGGGTATGAGTGATGTCTCTGGGGTGTCTCTGCAGCTGCCACAGAGGCAGCTGTGGCCCTGCTGTGCTCTCTGGCAGAAGAGGGGCAACTGAGCCCCCTGCAGACCTTTTTTGAAGGAATTGATAATATCAGAATCATAATTATGGATTTCTATGACATTTCTAAATGCTTCCCTTCTTACTCCATGCATCTGCTACTATATAAGTTGTTTGGAGTTAAGGTAGGGAAAAAAAAATATTTGGAATAGTTTATGTAGAGGGGTCTGAAAGGTTCTTCATCTTTTAGAGCTTGATTTATTAAACTCTACTGAGTGAAAGCTACATGTGAATTTATTGGCTATTTAAGATTTTATATTATTTAAGCTCTGATGGTGATCTTGGAGCTGTGCTGCTTCTGACTTAATCTGAAAAAGGCTTAAAAAATGTAGATTACCAAGTAGAATTTTCTGTATATGTGTGAAAAGCATTAATGAAAAAACCCATCACCCAGGTGCCAGGACTGAAGAGCTAGTGAGAGTGTTTGCTTAGCCTTGTGTAATTCTTCAGTTGCTATGAACAGTTGACCTGAGGGCTTAAAGGGGATTTACAGTGGTCTTAAAGCTCCCTGTGGAGATTCATTAAAATCAGTGGAATATTTCTATACTGGGAAGTACTTAGAGTAACAGGTAGCTGTAAAGCTGGCTACCCAAATTCAGCGAGTTCTTTCTTTGGCAGGAGAGTTTGGGAAGCTGGCATAGACTGAATAGTTTATCATTCATGTGTCATGCAGGGCTGGCTAAGGCTTCTCTGTGGGTTCCTACATAAGGCTCACCAAGGGACCTGCATGTCCTCACCCTTTCCAGGATTCACCCATTTTTTTGTCTTCTCAGAAGATATAGTCTAGAAGGAAGGATACTTCCATCCTGCCTCGGTTCTGTTGTCCCCTTTCCTTTCCCTTCCTGTTCTGCCCCACTAAGAAGGAATTCAACTCACTCCTCTATTTATTCCCTTTACTTTGCAGTACTTGTACTGCCTAGGCTAACTTTTCAGCAACATGGAAAATGCTTCACTAATCTTTTTCTTTTGACTAATAAGAAAACAGAAATTGTCTGTGCAGAATAAGAGAAAAACAATAGGAAGATATTTAGGGAAGCTTCCATCCTTTTAAATGGGTACACTAACTTCTGATGTATGATGAATGTAAATAGTGCAGCTGTGCTTGTAACAGTGTGTAGTAGTATTCTCTGTATTTCAAAACTCTTAAAATTCACCAGGATGGAGGCCATTTGGAGTTTTTGGGAGAGGAACTGCTTTTTACTTTGCTTATTTTCTTGTAATATTAGAACTATAGGTCTGCTGAATTCTGAGGTTTTCATGCTCTAGTTAGGATAATCTAACCACAGCTCTATAGGAAGTTACACAAAGAGTATGATGTTATAGATTAGTGGTAGAGAAATATCCAGTATAGTCAATTGGAGAGTGGCTTGGTGAGAGGAACAGTGGAATATCAGCTGAAATTACTGGAAGAATCTGCAATCAGATGGTGTTTAAAAAACACTAGAAAGGAACATCCAGAGGAAGAGATGCCATCAAGAAGATAGAAACCAAAGGGAATTGTGGAAACAGGATGAGCAGGCAAGATGGAAGAAAAACCAAGCACTTAAAAGTCATTCGCCTGTAGACACCCAGTGAGAGGTTACAGCCACACTGACAGCAGGGCAAATAATGTTTCATTATTTCTGAGAAATGAAATCTGATGTTACCATCTTGAGAACCAGCAAATGATCCAGAAAGTAAGTGCATTCACTTGTGAAAAGTTCCCACACTGCTGCTTCTTTTTTCACTTCTAACCGGCTGTCGACATCTTTCTGCTCAGCCTGTTGTGCCTTTATAAATTCATGCCAAGATTTACTCTATTGGTTGAAGAAGAAAGAAAACCACTGACTGTTGCATCAACTGCTTCAGACCTTATGAAAAGAATCTATGATATATTTGCCCATGTAAAGAGCCCATCTGCCAGTATTAGTGATTCTTCTTCTGAAAGCTTAAAGATTCCTTTAAAAAGATTAAAATAACCTGTCTCTTTCCTCCAAAATATTTATAATATAAACACACTGAATTGAAAGTAACATAGTATGATAGTCTGTTTGTAGGACGCTGTATCAAAAAATAGTGGGCAGCTTGCAAATGCTAAGGAATTTAATCTGTCATGCTGCTGCTGCTACTGGAAAGCAGGGATGGATGATAGCTTCCTATTTTCCAGGTGGTGAAATCAAGGTACCAGAGGATTAGGTCTTCACAGGTACTTGGATATTGTTTTGTTTACTCGTAAGGTGGCCACCATTACCTTCCTGACCTGCTCCAAAGTCAGGCATTCACATACAAGTTAGGCACTGACAGGAGCCCTCAACAACCAAGTCTATGGGGAACTGCATAATAACAGCCCGCTGTGAGAAGCAAAAGGTTTGCTTTGGAGGGGAGATGGTGTTAGGCACGGGTTATCTGAATATCACCCTGGTAGCCCAAGCTTGGTGTTTCTATGGCTATGGGGCCCCTGGAGGCCAGCAGCCTTGTTTGTGTGGCAGACGGGCTTTGGTGGGATTTCTGCAGCTGAACCTTGGTGTTGGCACTGACCTCTCCGTGGCCACTTCTGAACACACCCCTAAGGCAGCAGTGGAGGTGACTGTGCCCCATTTGGCATCTCTGTGATGCTGCAATTTCTTTCCCCAGACCTGCAGGCATTGCTGTAAGGGTTGTCTTGATGTTTTTTTCTGAAGGTGATATCTCTTTTGTCTAGGGCAGTCTGGAAGCCTGGCAAAATCCAGGTGGTCGCGAGGGCCCTTGCTAACCACCTACGACATGGTTGCCCCCTTGCGCCTCTGTTTCAAACAACAAAAATATACCTTATGCTCATGCATTAATTTTGTAGAAAGGCCTCATATGTAGATTAATGTAGTGAAAAATGGTAACTTGAAAAGAACACAAAACTTTTATCCCCATCTTTAAATATCCTTGGCACAGTATAATGAGTATTTTGATACCTTAAAGCAGAAAAAATCATATGTGCTGCAGTCTATGATCTTAACAGTTGAAAGACAGTTTTCCAGGTCAGATGCTTGCTTCTGTTTGTCTTTACCCTGTTGAATGACAAATAAACCCCCCAGATTCATGCAATGTTTTAAAGACCAGTAAGAAGTTAACCCAGGTCAGTAACCTTGCTCTGATCTGTAAGGAGCTTGCCCTTAACTGAGTGATTTCCTCATATTTCCAGGCTCTCCTACACAGAGATGAGGTAGTGATGGCAGGTTTATTTGTAGCTATGGGTGGGGTGTAGGTGGCTGAGGTGCGGGTGTGTAAGATCTTATTTATGTAACACAGAAGTCTTTGTCAGGGCAAATCATTGGTATGGCAACAGACAATGGGCTGCCCTCAGCAGACAGAACAAATAAAATATTTTGCTTCCTTCAGCACTGTCAGAAGTAGGGGACAACAAACTCGTAGTTGAAATCATCCTCCTGCCATAGGTATACAAAGTTTGCACATTTGTTTATTTTTGAAAAATTTTTTATTTGAGCTATGTATTGAAGAAACTCCTTTGGTCAGATGCAGAGTGGTATCTATAAAATGAGCTTTTAGAAAGCTTAAAGAGCAGGAGGACTTTGTCTGTGTGAGGGATCATGAAAAAAAAAACAATTGCTTTTGGTCTGGCTTTTTTTTCAGGCCAGCAGAGCCATGTAAAAAGTTTAACCAATATTTATGAACTCTAATTTAGTGCTGTGAACATAGACTTATAAGGTGTTTGCCTAAGTTTTATCTGCTCTCTGGAACTGTATACTTATACTTAATGGTTTTCTATTGTCTGAACTTTAGGCACTGAACTCAAGCCAAATTTGAAATATGTGCCTGATTATAATATTTGAAATTCACAGTTTAAGCTGAACTCTTAGTTTTGAAAGGTAGCTTGAAATGGAGCAGGAATAATAATGTAATTTTATATACACACACTTAACTGGTTCACCAGCAAATGAACCTTCATAAATTAAATTTTATGGCATTTAATAGTCTCAGAAATCACTTTTGGCTGAATATCAAATACATTTTATTGCAAATTTCAAATACTTTGCTGAATTTAAAAATTCTAGGTTTTAAGCCATGCTCCTTCAAATGCTACAGAAATGCTATCAAATGAAGTGGGAACTCTTCTACATGCTAATCTGAGTACTTGCATTGGTTTCACTTGCATAAACTCTTCTTTGATAGTCAAGATTTAGAAGATAAAATGCAAAAAATATTACCAAGGGACTGTTCAAAATTACATGTTTAGGAGTGCAAAATTATCAAGACACTTGAAAATGATTTTTTGAATGATGAACAACACTCAAAAAGGAAATTCAGATACCATAGTAAGTAAAAATTTTTATAGCTGGAAAAGACAAGCAAATGTGTTAGACAAGGAATTTAACTGGTCTGTGTTGGTGCATCTGCTTTTACTGGGGAGTGTGAGGTTGCCCATGAGGACAGGAAAGGCCTAAGAAAGCATCTAAAAAGCTACTTTGATAGTTAAAGCCTAGATCCCTTCCACGTGAGTGGGACTTAAGCAATTACTCTGGAGCCCTAAGGCGCTAAGGTCCAAGTTAGCATGCAAAAAATACAGGATACAGTGTGGGCAAAGCAACGATGCAACTGAGTTACCCACTTTGTGCTCTCTTACACCAAGCTGCACTGGACCTGCTGCCACCACTGAACACCTTGAATGAGAGCTCTGGTGTTGCCTGCCCCACTCTGCCCTCCTGGTGCCAAAGGCACCTCTCCTCCCACCACCCATGGGGATGGAAGGTAGCGGTGCTGACTGTGTTTTCATGTGCAGCGGCACTGGTAGCTGCACTGGAGCCACCCTACCTTCATTGTAGATTAATGTCCAAGCAGTCCCAGGGTGGGCTGAGACCTCTGGGTTCAGCTCACCTGCTGGCTGCCTTTCTCCAAGGGAAGTAAAGTAAGGAAACTCTTTTCACCCAGGTTAGTTTTGGGAGAATGCAAGGTCAGTGCAAGGATAAAAATGTGGTGAAATACTCACAACTCCTCTTTTGGCAAATGGCCACCTCGGCTTTTTGGACTCTAATGGGTAAAACAAATGTGTTATCAGTAAAGAAACAAATAGCTAAAAATAAAACTGTTAGTTATATGTCATGTTTTTGGGTTCTTTGTTTTTGTTGGGGTTTTCTTGGTGGTTTTTTTTTT
>VZTL01015158.1:18190-30710 GCA_013400535.1 Scopus umbretta
TTTTTTTGTGGGGTTTTTTTTGGGTTTTTTTTTTTTTTTGTTTTTTTTTTTTTTTTTTTTTATGAAGCCTGATATAGTATACTCTACTTGGCTCAGATTTAATACTTATATTTAGGCAGTTTGAGCACCAGACTTAAAACCTATTAAGCCTGTTGGGTTCCTCCCAGCAAGAATTATGTCTGTCCGTGATGGGATCTTGGATGGTGCTAAACACTCCCACTTGCTACAGATGATCAGTATGTGATTGCCAATTCTTTACATGGGAAAACACATCATACCTCAGGCCAATTCTTGAAGATATCCATTGTTTTGAAGCAAGAATTAGCCTATCTCTGCCCATTAGTGATATCTTGGAGCTATGCAGGTATTTAAAACTCCTGTGAATAAACAGTCCTACAAAACCTAAGCCTCAGATCTGTCATGGGGCTGGCACAGTGGTGCAGGCTGTAATTCATGGTCCTTAGTGAGGCACAGGGAAAGCTGGGGATCTAGATGTAAGAATGCACTGGTGAGAAGTGAGGAATGCTTGTGTTTGTTCAGCAAGAAATTTGGAAGAGTTTTCTAAATATGGCACCTACCTTCAAGTCTGTGTGTGACCAGGAATCACAGTCAAAACTATCTCCTTTTGGATTTTGAAGGCCTTGGTCATTCTTTCTGGGGATGGCTGGCTTGTTTGCTTTCATGAAATTGCTGGTTGTGACCTTGACTTATTTATTTTTTGAAAACAATTTGATCTCTAGCATCTTCTGGTTTCTGGCAATTACACTGCACGCTATGCTGTACTCCACAATAGATATTTGTGGAAATTGCTTGCAGGTCTACATTTCAGTGTTGGAAGATCTTGTGAGCAACCTCTAACCATGAGTTGGGTCTGCCACCCTTGTGATTAGAGCACTACTGTAAAGGGTGGCATGGGTCACTCTCTTCCCTCTGCTTGAAGCTGCATAGGTAGGAATTTGTAACTCAGCTACTTGCAGATGGAGATCCTGGCCTGGGCTTTTGTTCCTCCTAACCTGTAGAGGAGGGAGGTGATCCGTGTCCTGCCCCCCTCATCTACATTTTACATCTTGCATCCAACAATAAAATGCAGGCAAAAAAAAAAAAAAAAAAAAAAAAAGGGAGGGGATTTTAAAAATAAAANAAAAAAAAAGAGGAGGGGAATTTTAAAATTAGCAATGCAGTCACTTTGGTGTGGGGTAACAGAATCCCCTGTGGAGGCTGCGCTGCCTTGTGTGTCATTGTTGCACTGATCCTCCCTCCCCACCCCACATGCACGTGAGTTTGTCGTGGCTTTTGCTGGGCTCAGACAAGCAAACCCCACCCTGTGTCTAACCTGTGCTTAGCAGCAGGGCCGCATGCGGCAGGTAGTCCATGGCACTGTCTGGCACCAGGAGGTCTCCAGGGAACACCTCGAGTCCCGGGAGACTCACTACTACGGAGCTACGCCTGCGCTCGGCTGATCTGTGAGATGCAACAACAACAACACGTCACTTCTCCCTGCTCGTGGTTGCAGAGGAAACTTCTGAAGTCCTCCTTGCTGAGGAGGAAATGAGCTAAAAAACCAAATCACAGCATCTATGACATAATGTGTTAAAGGAACAATGAGTAGAAAGTTTCAGTGATTGACAGCAAATATCTATCTTTCCAACTCCACGTTGTTGCTGAGATCAAGGTGCTTATGGCCATGGCTTGCCTCAGATAACAGGTACTTAGAGAACTTAAATATTGGAAATCCCTAGGTTCTTCTGAGATTAGGTAAAAAGTGAGTGGAAATTTCAGAATCTGTGTTTTGATGCTGGAGTATAAAGAAGCAGTTAAATACCATGTCCCTAGCCGATGTGTGGGTTGCCATTACTTTTATCCTTCATATAACTCAGGTGATTTCAAGAGAAGACAACATGCTAATGAAACAGTTAAAATGGGTTGGTTTTTTTTTAATATTTAACCTTTTGGCTAGTTTGTGCTATTTTCTTTCTAAATCTTTATGGTGGTTTTTTTCTGCCAATTCAAATATTTTGTATTTTAAATATAATAAGACTTAGTGACCCTGCTGATCGAAAACAAATGACTCTTTCCAACTATTGTTGTTACTAATGGAGGACATTGTCCAGGATGTAGATCCGTCAAGTGGAGTGACACAGGCATTCTGTATTCACAGTGTGTTTGTGCCAGAGGCTGCTTGCATTCAAATACAGAAATTATTGGTGCACATCAAAAGCCTCTTTGGGTTTTGTTAATAACTCACACCAATACCTAATTAGTTGTGTTAGTGTACTGTTGCAGAGTGATGGGTATCTGTAGCTTCTGTTCTGCTGTCTTCAACTGATTGATGCATGAAGACTGCATCAGATTTCAAAGGGTCAGTAATTAAGTAGCTGAGAGAGGAGGCATGAAGTGTTTGTGGATATATAAAAATTCTCTTTTTTAGTCACCATTTATTGTGTATGGTATTTTTGGTCAGTTGAGTATAATTCTTATTACTTTTTTGCCTAGGCAGATACCTTACTGTGAATATTTAGCCATTTGCCAACACCTGATGTGAAAACTGGCAGGTATATTTTTCCCCTTAAGTGCATGAATAGTCACTTGACACCTCATCAACTGGCAGATGAGCTCTGAGGTAAAGAACTAGGATTTGATATGTATAGCAGGACATGGAGATTATGTCTTTTATTATGATCTGACAATGACATTGCTTGCAATTGCCTTAGCTAAACCAATTGAATTATATAGATGAAAGGAAAGACTGCTCCTAACAACAGAGAGGGCTGTAGGCTATCAGAAAGGCCAGGTCTGGGACTTTAACATTTGAAACACAGGCATATTAGGGCTTGAAAACTAACAGTTGAGGCATTTACAATATGCAACATAAGAGTTCTGTAAAAAGCTTTTCCTTTTCTGGTAGCCCTACTGAATGGGGAATAGAGGATCTGTTTATTTAACTTTAGGGATTTACAATTAAACTCTGAGGTTTCTCATGAAATTGAACCTAACATGCGGTTTGAGAGCTTTTATGGATGGGGTTTGTTTCTTTGTTGCCTGCAAGCCCATACCAGTGCAAGGGAGACCGCTTCCTGATGAGGTGCGGTGAGTGCTACCCAGTGCAAATTTTAAGTGTTGGTAACAATTGTATTAAGATGCTTCTGAAACTAGTGATCCCACCATGCAATCTCTTGGGCAGCTGGATCATTATACAAGCCAGACACTGCAATATAAAGCAAGGCTCATTCTAAAAGTTGTCACTCCTGTACTGGTAAATTCAGGAGATTTATTTCAGGTTGGATTCACAATAAAATTTTGCTAATGTATTATTGATTCTTAAAGTATCTAGCCTACTTAAATTGCAGAATATTTTGAAATTGTAGTCACTTATGAAGATTAGTAATGGGAAGCACAGTTTTATTGTAACGGAGTTAAATGGTGTTATTTCCCTAGGTCAAAAAGGCCTTGAATTTCAGACACACATACATCTAAACAAGCTCTTCACAAGTATGCAAGCCTGTGAATTGTGGGAGCATGCCAAGGTCACTTGGATGTATATCTACAATATACCTTTGCAGTCTGATATGCCTGGTCTGATTAATGATTTACATGCCTAAATTATGTACTCATGCTTCACAGGTGAAGGTATAGGTATCTGTGATCACCTGATCTGATGCTTGTAGACATATTAGATACACTAGATGCTCTTGTTGATTTTACCAGTGAAATCAGACTACTGAAGTGCTGTGTGATGCAGTTTATCAGTTTTTGAATCTGTATGCAATATTTTACTGTCTTTTTATGCCTGTGGATGCTGTAGCTTTGCCTTTTCTTTAGTTTTTTGTTTTTCTCATCAGAGGCAGGGGGCTGAACTGCCTGAGTGAAAGAAATGTTTGCACTTTAGAGATGAACTCAAGCACCTGAGGAGACCATCTGCCATAGTTCCTCCTTTAAATCTACTTGTTTTGTGAAACAAGTTAATGTCACAGGTTTGCATTACAAAGTTAGGGAAAATTATTAAAGACACTGAAGCAGCTCATGGTCTGGAAAAACAAATATCCTGGGTATACAGTTCTTTCTAGGGCATGGAGAGTTTCAGCTGATTGTTTTTTAGATGTCTGTATGTTGATATGTTCATAATCTTAGCCTAACTAGACCTTTAGATGTCCCATGAAATACATATCTATATAAATCACCTTACTTAAATAACAGATATGTTATTTAAAGGAATGCCTACTAGATGAGAATAAAAGCAACTGAAGGGTCAACATTATAGGGTGGTCACAGTACTGAGATAGCTGCCAGGTGATGACACTGTTACCCAAGCCACTCAGGGAGAGTATTTGGACTCCCTGGTTCAAAGAGTTAGCATGACACTTTACAGGCATATGAGATATTAAAAGAGGAAGAGAAGCACTTCAAGGTAGATGAGCCCAACTCCCTCAATTAATTGAAAATGAGCCACCTTGGTAGTTACTGAGAAGACTTCTCATTAGCTGGTTGTCTTTAGCAAATAGTGCAATCCAGTTTTGCACCCAGTTTCTGATATGCTGAACAGGGCAAGGAGAAAATGAGCTCAGAGTAAACTAAGGGTTTTGGTTTCTCTTCACCCCATCAGTGAGATATGCTTATGTATTGTAATAGTTTTGAGTTGGATCAGTGCAGACTCTTCCCATAATAGGTGCAGATCACCTGTTTTCACACCAAGATGCAAAGATCTCTCCCTTCTGTCCTCTCTCCATCTCCCTCTCCCCTTTCCTACTGTAAATTCAAAATGCTAAATAGTGAGCTGGAAATTGCAACAATTCAGAAAATCTAGGAAGCCTCTTCTACGGTGAACATGTAGGCACACACATGTATCTGTTAAGCCTTGTCTAGGGAGCTGCATTGTGTAAAGACTCATGGGCTGTATCAGCCTGCTCCAACACACCCAGACCCAAACACAGACCTGTTTGCAAACTGCTGGTTATAACTGAGTTTTTACCTGAAAAATGAGTAAACATTGGGAAGAATAGGTGATCAAGTAATGATGTCTACTGCCTTAAGAAGTGAAACACTTTATGGTAGAGGCACAAAAGCAGTGTATTGCTGTTTGTTGTGAGGCTATTTCTGTCTTCCCCAAGCCTTGTTCACCATTGCTAGTGCTTTTAATATACCTCACTCACCTGCATGCCCCACCTGAAATCTTCAAGGAATCATGCAGTAAAGTGAGCACTGCACCGTCAGTGAGAGAGATATGGTTATTAAGGGAGGTAGTAGCTCCTACTTCTTTGCTGTTTGGGAAGAAAATAAACTTCGTTTCCCTTCTGTAAACATTTGAACACCTTAAGGAAACAGACATGGCTGAATAAAACTCATTTCTAATCCAGCTTTTACTTTCTGATAATTGCTTGTAAGAGCTTCATGCAATTCAGTGCACAGAACTACAGTACACAACACCTTATCTTGCCTGCACTAACTTGTAAAATTCAAGTATTCTTCTCAGTTTGTAGGATTAAAAATCCCCACCTCCTGTACCAGTCTTGGATCTGCTTTGGTCACATATGAGAACAATATTGAGCTGTTCTGCTAGCTTCTTTACTCTTTTCCCTCCCACGAAGTTCTTAAGAATGCCACTCAAGATTATGAGACGTTTAGAATTCTTCAAGCTGAAATTTGACACTGCTAATCCCAACAGCCAGACCTTTTGGCAGTTAGTTCCTCGTGCAGATCTCTCCAATGGTCCAGCTGAAATATTGTGTGAAATATAGCTAAATGTGTCAGGAAGAGGGACACCTTTGAAAGAAAAATCTCATTAAAAAGCTTAGTTTAACAAGCTAGCGACAGGCATTTCACAAAACAAATCTACAAATTAAAGTTGAGTTACATGTACATGCCTCACTGTTCAGTTTTGTCTTAGAGTGAAGCAAATTCATAAAAAATTTACAGAAGTGAAGCTTAGAATAAGATAAAACAAATATATGCATACCTTTGTACAGGCAATCCACTCTGAAAGAAAGTGAGATATTCTTGTTACTTGGTCAGAAAGCAAACAAGCAATCTGATTTTTGCGAAAAAAATACTTATTTGTTAAGAGACATGTACTACATAACTTGGACATTGGCTATTTTTTTTTTCATCTGTGGTGGAGGAAGGAGTAAAACTCATTTGATATCCAGAATGTTTTCTATATTTGAAGGGGGGCAAAAATAGCTTGTGGTCTGTGGCACAAAACTAACTGATTAGTAAAGAGCTATACACCTATTTGACACCTTCCATGTTCAGTGAAATGTGTGTGTAGGTGCTTTGTGTAAGGATGGAGTCAAGCCTGTGTCTGAATTTAACTGCTTATGCAAATAATGCAAGGTCTTTGAGAGTACATCTAGTCACCAACCTGGATTATGCAGTGCTTTTCCTTTTCTCCTTGGGGTGAAGTTATGAGGGATAACTGAACAGTAGTTTGCTGCCAAGGGAAGATGGAGGGTAGCTCCTCCCTTGCTTATTTCTCTCTACTGATGCTGGCACTCACTGGACCAGTGTTACTTTTTTTCAGAAAAGATTGCACAATGGCCTGCTCATTTATGGAGCTAAACATAAAAATGGAGGGGGCCAGTGAGTGGCTGAGCTAGGTAAGTGGAATTAAAGAAAGGGAATGGGACCTCTTCTTTTGGTAGTAGGAAACCTTAAATTTGGCTCAGCCATCTTGAATGACTTCACTCTTGGTTTTGTTTGGGTTAGTAATGCTATTCAGTAAAACAGAATACAGAATTGCCCTGGCTTAGGAGGAACCCTGCTGAAGGACCCTGGAAATAAAATGATCTTCTAAAACCCAAACCAGAACTGGATAAATTACTTAGTCTTGTTCTTTCATAGCCCTACAAACAGTTATACTGGTCCATCAGGGTGAATGGATAGAGATGGGAAAGAGTGGCCATGTGAAGGAATGAACTAGGACAACCTGGTCACCAAAAGACAAGGCTGGAAACATTGTCTCTTGCTGATTTGGAAGGAAAAATCTCCCTTCCCAATGAGTGTAGAAGTTGGTCTATTGTATCAAAGGAACTAGGGCCAGGTTGCAGTTCAGGTTAACTGTGGTTTTGTTTATGCACAGGGCCATGATGGGCCAACACTGAATATGCAAGACTGAAAAGGAGGTTGCATCATCCTAGTCCTCTTACCTGGACACCCTCCTGTGGTGTAGGGCTGGGGCGGGGAAGTCTCCTAGGCAACGTAGCAGAGTTGGCTCTCCAAGAGTTTTGGAGTGTCTCATTGGGACTGCCATTGCTGAGAGGATCTTTTTGGCTTGGCAGCTTTGGTCTGGGGCTGACAGACTCTGGATCTGCTATAGTTGTCTCAGACTTGGCTTTGGAAGACAGTAATTTTGCATGGACACAAGAAGGCAATGACAATGAGGAAGCTGTAGTGCACCGAGGTGGACTCTTACAAATGTGGTGGAGAGAGCCAGTATATTCCTTTTGATCCCGCAGCTGAGCTGTGTCACAGCAGTCCTGAAATGACAGTGCTTGTGAGGCAGAGGCCATCCTTAGACGCCTTAAAGTTGGAGAAGTGGAAATTCTGGCCAAAGCATGCCGGTCAAACTGGAAAGGTGTGTGATGGCTCCCAATGCGCTCCTCTGTGGGAAGCTTCAGAAGCGAAGACTCTGTATAACCTCGTCTTCGAAAGCAGTCACCTGGAGGCATGATGGTGTCCGTACAAACTGATACTGCCTGTGTTTCACAGGGACTGAAGACATCTTCTGGACTGCTGCTTCCAGACAAAGCAACATTTTCTTTATGAAGCTCAGCTTCCCTGTTTAGAAGGTCCATGCTGATGCAGGTTTCTTTGACCAGGTCCAGAGAATAATCAGAGCTTGGCTGTTGCATTCTTCATTTGCAGCATGAAGACTTATAGCTTTGTGTACCTAGGACATGTGATCAGAAGAGGTTCTTAGAAACTTGCTGTATGCATTTTTATATGGGAGGATATGCAAATGGAAAAAAATCTAAACAAAATAATGTAGATATGTGCACTAATAGAGAAACAATTGCCTGCACTTTGAATCCTGCTTAAATACAGGTTTCAGGAGCTTCAGGACCCTATTTCAGCAAGCTTTAAACAGCCACTAACTTTGAGTATGCAAGCAGTGTCAGCATCAGTCAGCAGAACTAATTAGATGGTAAAGACTAACTAATTAGTAATTAGGAACTCTGCTCATCTGGTATTGCAACCACTTAATTTCCTGTTGCCACTCCCCCATCGGTAAGTGAGGTTGTGATACCGCTGTACCTGGGATAAAAATGAAGTCACTGGCTCTCAGGACTTCTACTTGTTGCAAAATCATTTATGTACAAATACTAATTACTTGCTGAATGCTTCAGCAAATACAATTTAACATTTATATAAGGTGAGTCTAATCACTCTTACTTTTTTTTTTCAGGAGGAAAAGTATTTTGTAGTAAACATTATATATACATTGTAATCGAATAATGAAGAAAATTTATCGTAGTAACTTATCTGTTGATCAGGCAGTAAATAATCTTATGTTCTGTGATTCATGAAGCTCTGTTTTAAGGTATTTTGATGACTAGCCAGTCTAAAACTGGACTGACATTTCAATTTATAACTTAAGATTATTAATTCAACCTCATCTTTAATTCAGCTTCTTTGCTAAGAGGAATCTTAAAACTGTTCATGATTCCTGGCTTCTTTGGGCACTTTTATTTATTAGAATGAGCTTATTCAAACATACATTGACTTTTTTCTTGGGCTATTGAGTATGATTTTTGTCTGATTATATATTATTATTAATCAGATTGATTAGAAACAAATTATTTAATCAAGTTTGCTAGTTCAAAGTATTGCTTTTTACAAACTCTTAGCCATTAGAAGACAATCATTCAGATGTTTACAGGGAGAAAAAGAATACCTTTATGATGGAAATGGTTTCTTTCACAACTGTAGTGAATAGACACAAATATATTACCATCTATTAATTCCCCTTTAATAGATAAAGGCTAATTAACACATATGCTTATTGAAGTGGACAAGCACTAAAAATCACATTCAAGGTAAATCATGAATGACAATAATGACAAATTATTATTATTTTCTACTTCTGAGCAAAAATATCATTGCATACCATTGCTGTGAGATTTCCTATTATTGCTTTTTAATCTTTCAAGACTTTCATTTTGTGAAGTGCAATCACATCTAAGCTACATAATGAAATAAAAAGACTGACCATTGTTTGGCCAGGCATTCTCTTTGCTTTTTTGTTTGTTCTGTTTTTTTAATAATCACCTCTTCCCCATGCAGAATTTTGCAACTTGGCATGGAGCTTCCAGACATTCACGCAAATAGAGTTCTGTTGCAGAAATAGAAAAGATTAAAGACATCTTTTCATGGAAGTCTTATACTAAAAATATGACTCTCTTTCTTTGCTTTTCAGTTTACTAAATTATTTTTAGTAAGTTGAAACTTAAGAGTTTCTTTGAGTACTTGTGAGTTACTTCTATGAGTAGAATCTCTCAGCAGTAAAATATTTGTAAAGAAAATATATTGTTAAGAAAAAGTGCAGAAGTATGCCACACATATGCAGAAAAATTAATGTATATGATTAAACTTACCAAGGTAGCTAGGTGAAGATTTACCAACTTCCAGTGTGCCACATCCTTTTCACATGCAATTAAGTCAGATTTTCAACAAGTGCTTGATTAACTGATACTAGGCTTGGCAGTAGCATTTCCTCTTTTAAAGCCTCCTTACTGAATGCTGTTATAGGGAACTAGTTTTTCTTCTTGTAGATTTGTTTCTAGGGGATTTGTTTATCAGGTCAGATGGAAGTGGCTTCAGGATCAATGCCTGTTTACAAAAGGTAACATGATCCATATGTTTTATTAAACTTCATTCCGTTTATAATTCTTTTTTTTGTACTTTTCACACTGATAAAGTTTGGCATGAGAGATCTCAGTCAAATATATAATAAGCTGCAAGAGCAGATGAAATGTCTCCACCCCTCCAAGAATCCTTTTTTTTTTTCGCTTGTCTTGATTCATTCAGCTGGATCTAACTATGCATTTTTCATCCTTCATGGAAGAATAGTGGTGATATATCCCTTGGTTACATTATTTACAATCAGATTTCAATTTTAACAAATGTGCTAACTGAGTAATTCTGAACACACACAGATTTTAGTATCAGACTGTTTGAGAATTCATCCAACATTGATAATTCTCTTATATTTTTTGTGTTGCAGAACTGATTGGAAAACATCAGAGTTGGGTTAGGCATTCTTTGGATGGGTGAACTGAAAGTGAAACTTGGGAAAAGATGGTTTATTTGGTAGATAACTTGTGAGGAAGCACTAACCTTCCCAAATGTTTAAATTTACTGTGTAATTAACACATTTTCAGAGGGCTGAATGAACACTTCGAAATGCAGACAACCTTTCTACTATGACATTTTCACTTTCCGTAAAGACTTTTTTTCTTTTCAAAACTCATCCACAAACCAAAACTTAATACCCTGTAAGTGGTATGAGTAAGTGCCCTTGATTTTGCTTAGCATTGGATGTGACTGTGGATTGAGGGAGGATTCTTTCAAGAGAATGACAGAAGAAAACAAACTTAGACTTTTTTGCAAGACTGACAATATTTATTTCAGTATTCATCGAGTTTGGCTTCTAAGAAAAAGGGATAAGTTTAAAAAAAAAAAGTGATCACCCTGTCTGATAGTTGATAGTACAAATGTATTTGCTCTAAGTAGGGGTTTTAGGAACATAAGGGTTTTTTTTGTTTGTTTGTTTTTTTCCCCCATCTCCTTTGACTCTTTATGCTGCTCTCAAGGTGATACTAGGATCAGATGAAGTGGAACAGACCTTGCTGCCTGATCAAATATGCAACTGTTTGGAGATTTTACAGTGTTCAAAGCTGTCCTTTTCAACCCCACAGGAGAAACCTAGGTGCACTGCAGTTGAGCAGGTTGGGGTGGTAAGGCTCTCCAGGAAGA
The DNA here is from genome assembly GCA_013400535.1 of Scopus umbretta. Taxonomy (NCBI): domain Eukaryota; kingdom Metazoa; phylum Chordata; class Aves; order Pelecaniformes; family Scopidae; genus Scopus; species Scopus umbretta. The sequence continues at coordinate 29,159 of VZTL01015158.1, forward strand.
AGTGCAGGTTTCTGTGGGAAGGGGACAGACAGTCAGCAAGTGATGCCATACCCTTCCTGGGAGGGCAAACCACCTCTGTGGTGGGGAGTGCTGAGAGCTCTGCCCTCTGCTCCTGGCACTCTTTATATTTTTGTGTAGTGCATAAATAGGTTCTTCTGCTGCCTAATTGTAATCTTCTGAATGTGCTTTAAAGCTGCTGCTATGATTTTTACTTCCACAACTTCTTCTATGTAAGTATCTAGGTGGCCTTTTGCAAGCACCATTCCTCAAGTCAGTACAGGGTCTGCCAGACCAGACCTTACTCCTGCTCTTCAGCTCAGGGAAGCCTCACCCTAAATCTAACCCCAACTTCTGGATGTCTAAGCATTCAAATACTGCTGTTCTGTTTGCTACATGCAATTCGGAGGATGACAAAGATGGCTGGGCTAGAAAGAAGGCTGTTGTACATCTCTCAGATACCAATAGCCATATGTGTGACTTGGTAGCTGCCATATGGGATCATTTTAGAAAGAGACAGCTGAGTAAATACTAGTAAAAGAAAGAAGTTAGAGTGCTAGCCTGAGATCAGAGCTGGTGTGAACTACTCTGACATGTAGTCCTGGGACTGGTTGGGGTGGCTTTGGGCATAACTAGGCAGAAAGTTTGTTTTAAGGCCACTTTTGATCAATTAGTTCTGACTGAGACCTGGAGGTTTTTTGGTTTGTGGTTTTGTGTGGTTTTTTTTTTTTTTAATTCTAGCTGAGGCTTATCCTTAATGTGATCAGTATACTTATATTAACCTAGTAGCAATTAGATAAAAAGAAGCTATTCTATTTCCTTCCCATTTGCTGGTGCAATAAATTGAAAGCTATTTCTAACTTCCTTTACTCAGAATTAAAAATATTCTTAAAGGTTTAAGCACTTCTCTGGCTTAACCTGGGGCTATTTTTGGATGTAGATGAAATCATAATTGCCCTCATTTTGCCCAGAGTTTACCTGCACTGCCTAACTTGCCTCTTGGTCCTAACTGTAATAAAGCAGGTACCCCTCTCACTTTGGACTATGTTTGTGTACTTAACAAGCTCCTATCACCAGCTCTTCTCAAGTTACATAAGCTACTGTTTTTTCAAACAAGTATCACCCTAAATCCAACTAAAACTCAATCCTAGACAAACCTTTGCCATAACATTAATTCTGTGAACTATAATTTTAAGTGTCAGAAGCAAATGTAGCCAAGTCGTTTAACTGACTAAGCTCCAGTTACCTTGCATGTACTTTCTAAAATAAATAATTACATTAGATGAATGGCCTCTTCTGGTCTAAATCCTAACATTCGTGCTAAAATCTCACCTTTCTGTCAACTAACTTTACTCTAAAATACACCTCCAATCTGAAGCTAAAGTTCATCTATTGTCTCTTGTGCATCTTTTCCTGGTAGTCTCCCTTGAGCACAGCCAGTGCCCCGGTTTGTTGGCCTTTGCTGACTGGACTGTAATGCTGCCATCAGCCTTAGCCATGGTCTTTTAAACAGTTGCAGGGTTTGCCAGGTGACTCCTCCCAGGGTTTATCTCCA
>VZTL01015160.1:17850-34897 GCA_013400535.1 Scopus umbretta
CCCCGCGCGCCCGGTGGTGGCCCCCCCCCCCCCCCGCCTCGTCGCTTCCCGGCGGCCTCTGCGGCGGCGGTCGCCAGGAGCGGGTTTGAACCGCGTCCCGGTAGGTTCCGCCGCGGGCCCCGGCTGCCCGCCCTCCCGTCCTCAGCGGCAGCGGGCGGCGCGGCCCGATGGTGCCGGTATCGCCTGGCCGCCGCGTGGGGTGGGCTGCCGCCGGCAGGGCTGGGGCGCCGGGCGGGTCGGCCCTGGGCCCCGAGTTGCGGGCGGCGGGAGGGAGGTGGCAGCGCAGGGGAGTCCCCCTCGCCAGGGGCGCGTCGAGACCGAAAGCTGCGGGCGGGCACGGCCGAGCGGGCGCCCGGACTCCGAGTGGCGTGAGGCCGTGCAGCGGAGCGACGGAGCAGGGACGAAGTCTGTAGTGCAGCCGCGATAGAGAGTTTTAGCGGCCTTATGCGTTGGATCCCGCTCAATATTTTTAAATCTCAGGGGCAGGTGAAGGAGAGTAGGTTTCTGGCTGTCTCCACTCATCGCTTTTGTTTGAAATCCTTCTCTGTGAAGAAGCTTGGGTGTGAGCATGCCCTTGATGTGTTTTCCTTTGACGCTAACGCTTTTTGTGCAGACCCGGCTGCCTTGAGCATTGCCTGAGGCTCTCTCGTTAGCCGGTTTTCTTCTCCCTGCAGTATAATGTTTCCCTTTTAGGTATGTAATAGCTGTAAAGGTTCTGCAGCAGTCTTCTTGTGGCTCATAGTGTGAGCCTCATAGTCTGTAATGGTGCTTCTCAGCACTCAGAGGTGTGTAAAACAAGGATATAAATTGTAAATTGTGTCTTAAACGGCAGAATTGTACTCTCCATTTCCTGTACCACCTGTATGAGTGCTCAATGCGTTTTCCATTTCTGCATGCCTCCTCAGGTTGGTTCTCTATCTGTTATTCATGTCAGACCTGGGATTGCTTTTGAGAGGCAGAAATAATGTATGATTCTTCTTATGTTTGTAGTTGTAATTGTAAGCAAAGGACAAATCACTGGATTTTCAGCATCAAGCCAATGTGATGGGACCGAGCAAGCCAACTATGTCTGATGCTACATTTGCATTCACTACCCAGCTATACAGGAGTGAAGCAAAGGCTGTACAGACACAGGTATTATTGGACTTATGCAGTGATGTTGAATTGGTTTTCATTTGTGATTGTTGCAAAAAAATTATTATGACCCATTTCCTGGGATAGCTCACTAGTGAGTGTCAAATCTTCATACTTGCTTTCATGATGCTGTCATACATAATCTTGACACTGTCCTTTTGTAAGGGTATAGATCAGAAACTATGTCTGTAAATATTATTTACCCGTCTGTTGTGGTTTAATCCCAGTAGGCAGCTAAGCACACAGCACACATTTCTGCAGCTTCCTTACATGTAATGGCGACTTGGGAAGACAAATGGCGTAACTCCAAACATTGCCTTGCTTCCTTCTTCTTCCCCCCAGCTTTTATTGCTGAGCATGACATCATATGGTATGGAATATCCCTTTGGTCAGTTGGGGTCAGCTGTCATGGCTGTGTCCCTTCCCAACATCTGCCCTTAGTCTACTCCCTCCCCCTAGTCTACTCGCCGGTGGGGTGGTGTGAGAAGCAGAAAAGGCCTTGGTGCTTATGTAGGCACTGCTCAGCAGTAACTAAAACATTGGTGCACTATCAACACTGTTTTCATCATAAAGCTGAAACATAGCCCCATACAAGCTACTATGAAGAAATTTAACTCTATCCCAGCCTAAACCAATACGCTGTCTTAACCTTTTACTTTACTACATGGAAACAGAATGTAGAAACTTTATTCTGGTACCATGTTTCAGCTTTCCATTTCTCCTTCATCGTACATGTCCATAATTTCTCCTTCTGTTACCTTTGTAAATTTAGTAGTGCCTTACTAAATCAGTATGACATGATGATACCCATTTATATTAGTAATGTTAATTGTTGTTATAACTCATTAATTTCATTGTCAGAACTCTTAAAAAAGTTTATAAGCGCATTCATTGTCCATTGCACAGTCACTCTGCAGCAGATTTTTCAATGAGTGTATCCTCCCCTAAGGCGCCCACCTTAAGATGCAGCTAAGTGCCTAATGTTATTGACAAGGTGATCTAAATGCTTAATTCAAAATAATTTTGAATACTGGCATTTGTCTGAGTGGATAGAATGCCTTGCATGCATTGAAGAAGTACTATCATGACAGAATGCATTCTAATATGAAAGAAGATCCATCTTCCTTACTGTTATACACTAGAGGTACATCACGTGTGTAGAGTGTTCTGTGTATCATCATCTTTTTTCTACCTTTTTGAACAGCTCCAGTTTAATAGAAGTGTTCCTGCAGTTCCAGAGAACTTGGCTCTCAGATTCTCTAACCCCCGTCCAATTATAATAGAAAAACTGAAGACATCCAATGATCAGAGAAAACTAGCTGGAAGTGAGGACCCCAGCATAAGAAGCTCTGGCATGTTTTCAGTGGTCTCGGAAGAGAGACTAAAACTGGCTATTCAGCTAGCCAAAAGGGACATAAAACGAAGACACCTTGAAGAGCAAGTGAAACAGCGAGTGTTTGGAGATGCTGTCAATAAATCGTTGTTGGCCCAGAAGTCACAACAGCAGAAGACAGAAGTATTTGAAAGTCCAGAAAATAAAAATGCACTGAAGTCTCGAACTCGCTTGAAAAATCAGCAGAAACTTGGTCAGCCTTCCAAAGTGGAGACTACCGCTTCTGGTGCTAAAGTTTATCTCTACACACTGAATGAAGGAAAGCTAATACCAGCTGCTTTGGACTCTCCACCCACTTGTGACACAGGACTGGACCCCAAGCCAAATGTAGACAAAAAAGAAGACAAAAATATGCAGGAAGTCCGACGGCTGCAAAAGGAATTGAGGAGCTGTGTCCAGAAAATTGAAGAACTGACTAAAAAAGGTGTAAGACTGAACAATAATTGTGTTATATAAATGTTCAGTAGTTTTTTGATTTGGTTTTCTTTCTGTTTTCTGGCTTAGATTAGAATCTGTATTTAGTTCTGGATTTTTGAGAACCATCTACTTTTTTCAAAAGTAGATAAAAGCTAGAATGGCTAGCCAGTTTAAGCAATAGAAGGGTTTAATATCTCTGAGTGTTTGTGGTGAGTTCCAATCCAACCTGCAATGATAGTAAATTAGTGGTAGGCTATTTAATAACATGGGTGAAGAAATAGTGGTGTCTGTAAGGCCTATTGACTAGGTATTCAGACTGCAAAAAACAGTATCATATTTAATCACATTCTTATCAGTGATGAGAAAGGGGGCTACAGTTGGTAAAATTTAATTTCACAAGTCTGACTCACCTACTTTGTGGCAGTGCAGTAGTATAATTAGTGTGCTTTCTGACACTGTTGTGGGCTAACCCTGGTTGGCAGAGAAGCACCACATGCTCGTGCTCATTTCCCCCCTGGTGGGATGAGGGAGAGAATAGAAGGGTTAACAGCAAGAAAACTTAAGGGTAGAGATAAGAATAGTTTTGGAAGGGAAGGAAAGAGGAAGAAGAAAGAAAAAAACAAAGCAAGTGACACAAGGGCAATCACTCACTACCTCCCACAAGTAGACCCAATGCCCAGCCAATCTGTGAGGAATGGCTACCTTCCCCCAAAAAACTCCATGTTTTTATTGCTGAGCATGGTATGGAATATCCCTTGGATCAGTTGAGGTCAGCTGTCCTGGCTGTGTCCCCTCCCAGCCTACGCACTGGCAGGGCATAGCTGAAAAAAGAGAAAGCCTTAGTGCTGTGCAAGTACTGCTCAGTGATAGCCAAAGTGGTTATCAACACTGTTTTAGTCACAAAACAGCATCATACTGGTGGCTGTGAAGAAAACTAACTCTGTCCCAGCCAGCTCTAGTATACACTGCCTTGGTTCTTTTGTATTAGCTAGCTGGAGGTTTAACTGTTCCTAACTTTGAGTGCTTTACTTCCAACTTTGTCATAAAACTAAGGGGTCACATGATTTTGTAAGCTGTAACTAAAAAGCTATATTGTATAAGAATGTTTAGTCAAATTCTAAATAGAAGCATGATGTAGAGTTAAAATAACTAGCTTGCATTACTGCTCAAGGGAGCCCTGCGAGATATATGGTACATTGTGTATTGGTTCTGCATGAAGGAGGCTTATTGCTAAATTATGCTTGTTATCATGGCTTAACAGGAATTTTCACAGGTTAAATTAAGACACAAAACTTTACATTTCATGCTTTTTAGGGAAAGAGAGAGAAATTTTAGATCCTGATACAGAGCAACGAGTTTGCACTAGGAGGCAGAAACAAGCTGCACGGTCAGCTCGGATGCTGTATGTACTCCAGCAACAGGTAGGAACCAGCATTTTAAATTGGGATGTACGGTATCTAGTTTATTGTGATGAATTTGATGGAAATGAACTGAAACAAAAGAAATTGGATCAGGTTATCTCTGAACTTCCATGGCATTCTAGTTTAGATCTAAATGGCATGACTAATTTCTCTCATGACTGGACAGAGAGATGAGCATCACTGTTGCAAAAATTGCACGTTCACTCAGATGTTACAGTGAAGATTAATTGTTCATTTATAGACAGGGAGCGAATTCTGACTTTCTCCTCTCCCCCTTCTCTCTTGATAAACAGGTAAAAGAAATTCAGGATGATTTAGAGAAACTGAGTCCTCATAAAATCAAACATACTAAAAAGGTAAGGTGTAATTATCCTTCAGGCTGTAAATAACTTACTGACAGAAAGTTTTCCAGCTAGTTGAGTTTGATTGTCTATGGTACACCTAAGCCCTCTCCAGAAGGGAGATTTTCTTTGTATCTTGCAGCTTTCATCTCATTGTCACAGAAGAACGTCTCACCTGATACTGCCTTTGCTGCTTTCCTCTTCTCCTCAGTTCTTATCTGTCTACAGTAAACCGGAGAGGAAGACTGTCTTCTGCTTTTATGTGGCTTCCAATTCCTTCTTCATTTCACTTCTTTTTCTGAATAACACTGTATTCTACTCTTGACTGCACTTTTTTACTTCCTGTTGATGTCACTCAGCCTTATCAGCCTCCTTCCTGATTTTCTTCTCTGCCCAGCATCATTCAGAAAGATAGTGCTGAGGTCATGCCTGCTGTTTGGCCAATGTTGTCCTGTTCTTCTCTTGTGCTCTTCCATCACTTGTATTTTCTTTTGTAACAAAAACTGGAGGATAGAGAATGTTCTATGTTTGTGCAATTGTTGCACGTTAGGGTCAAGCCCATGACTACAGTACTCTGTTGGCACAAGTAGTGGAAACATCAGAATATGTTACAACCAGGCTATTTTATCTGAAGCTAGCATGATACTTGGTAGGAGTACTGTTGTATAGTGCCTTTGGTGGATTATTTAAATGTTTTGTTTTGTTTTATCTCACAAACGGCCTTATATCCATCAGAATTATCCCAATAGTATCAGTATTCATAGAAACTATAGCTCTTAAAGCATGCATTTTTCATTTTTCCAGTCTCGAACAGTATCCAGATTGGCGGCAGCACACAGAGGAGCTGTACGAGCCTTGCAGGCATTTGCCAATCAGTTTACAGATCAAACAGAGCAGCAGATTCCTACCCACTACAAGGAACTGGGCAGTCTCATTCGACAACTGTCTCTCTGTTCTGCCAAACTAGAATTGGATTCTTCCATTTCTGACATTATCATAGATATTTTGCTGCAAGTTGAGGTAGGAAAAAACATTTTGTTTTTGCTAAGGCAGAAAAGACGTAGTGAAATATGACTGCAAACTATATTGTATGTTCATGAAATAGCAGAATATCTTTACTGTTGGGTTTGGGTTTTTTTTTGAGAGGCCATATTTTCTAATATACAAATATGTTTTTTCTTTTCCTAAATAATGGTGGTCTAAAAATAGAGTTGCATCCTAAATAAGGGAGGTACCTGCTGCTGTTCTTGTTGATGGTGTTCCTGTCTATGTTGGCTCTCTTGGTAGAATGAGAACTGGTAGTGATAGTGGTAACAAAGCACCCATTTCTAGTTCTTTTGCCATTTTCAGGACTGAAAGAATTGCACTGTATGCATTGGTGTAAGTTACCTGTTTATTGTTTTGCGATGCATGCTTTAGTCACGAGGATTAGCGATGAGCATCTGAGCCTCAGACACCGTGGTGGGTGCAGAGCTGTCCAGGCAGAAGATAAAGTTGTAGCTACAAGAGTTACTTAAGCTCTGTGCCCTTCAAATGACTTTTGTTAGCAATATCTCATGTCTTAAAAAATCTTGCTGGTGTAATAGAAAAGTTCTGATTCACACTTCCTGCTGCAATTCCTACTTACAAGATTATTTTTTTTAAGTAAGAACCTACGTAACCTGAACTATTATGAAACCAGTATTTAATTAATTTGAATAAAACCAACTGATACGATAGCCATGAGATATTTCATTTTCCTTAAAATTTTGTTCTAACTGAAAGAGCTGTGGTTTTATTTTTACTGTTCTGAACTGCTTATGAAAACAGGAACAGTGCTAACTGCCTGGGAACAAGAAAGGAGGTAGAAATGTTTAAGTTTGGACTTAGTATTGGAAGAAGTGTCTGTCTGTCTTGCCATAGTCATGTGGGCTTTTTTTTCTTTTTTTGTCTGTAGCCTTTGTGTCCATTTCTTTTTGAACATGCCCTAAGCAGATAATTTGCTGAAGTCAATTGTAAATACTAAAATGCAAGCCTTTTCTGTAAGATTTAAGTTAATAATGTGAAGAAGCTTCTGCATGAACAAGCTGTCAGGAATAATCACTACCACAAAAACCAAAACCGCACCAAAAAAGTTCTAACTACTTAGAATCTCTTGAATTTGCTTCTCATTATTACGTCAGGTTTACTGAGAGAATAATTAAAATTTTAAATGTTTGGTGCAGGATCTGGATTCACTGCTGGAAAAAACCCAAACACCCAAAAAAGTGAAGAAATGTATTTCAGCATCTCAGGGCAAATCTCCAAGGAATACTGAGACATTTCCAGCCAGAAAGCAGCTTACATCTCCAAAAGGAGAAAACAAACCTCTCATCTTAAAGGGACAGCACGGACAAGAACCTAGAAAACCTCCAGCCGCCAGGAGTCTCTGGACTGGTTTGTATTTTGAATTAGTAAATATATTTTAATCGTTAACTTACCATCTGCAGTTCAGTTTTGTAGTGTGTTAAGTATTGTTGGTATGAAGTGTGTAACTGCCCATATGTAGTTATCAGATAACCTTGTTATGTATTTTTTTCAGCTGTTCCCCTGAGATGGTAGACCTGCAGGTTTATATGCCTCTTTATATTATTACTATCGTCATGTTCTTCCTATTTTTGTCCATTTTGTCTACATACATGTGGGCTACACATGTATTGTTTTTCCTGCAGTGTACACCTAAATGGCAGATTACAAGTTGGCATTAATGGTATATCCAGAATATTTCCAAATATCTACCTAGATAATACTGTATAAATATATTTTTTTGGAATGCAAAGTTGCTGACTGTTAGCAAATCTCCAACAAAGCTATCATTGTTTAACTATTTAAAATGAAAAGTAATATATTTCGGTATCCTGAAGCCTTGGCTCAGAATTTCCTTGGTTTGTGCAGTTTCTCTGCTTTTGAGAGGGGTGGCTGTGTTTTATTCTTGCCAGTTCATGAATGTTAATGTCTTCTGCACAGTAATCACAATTTCAGTACCTAGAGACACATTAACTGGTAGTTAAGCTGAAGACTTTAGGTTTTTTCACGACTAGTTCTCCATGCAACCTTCGGGAATTGGTTTATTGTTCTTTTACTTCATATATGAAAGGAAATGGGCTTTATTGTTTCTCAAGGTGTGTGAGATGAATTTACCACCTGAAGTATTTTGACACCTCATGAAAGCCATTATAGCTTATTACAGTATTATATAACCTATATTGATTGTTTTTCTTCCTTGGGGTGTCTTTGTCATACCTCATACTGTTTTTCACTAGAATAGTAAATATTCCTTTCTACCCCTAGGTAAGGGCGAGAAGAATTCTATGAGATTAATTAATCTTTGGCAGTCCAGAGAGACAGTATATTGAAAAGTATCTAATAGTTTCCATGTGTCTTGCTGCCTATAAGAGAATGGTTTGTTATCGCTGCCTAGAACTCGTATGGCAATTACTACCAAAAGGCTTTCCTGTGACTTTCATATACATGTGTATTTTCAAATATCTATATACATACAAATACGTATATGCACACAAACCCCAAAATCTCCTATTCATTGAAACAGTATAAGAAAGACCATTTATTTACTACTTGTCAGGAAATAAAAGTTTTGGGTTTATTTTCTTTTTTGAAACCTTTTTAACTATGGTAGAGCTTAAAAGTTCATGATTAGCAGAAGTATCAAATGTAGAAATAAAGATGATTCTTGCCCCTTTCAACTTACAGTTGAAAGTTTTTTTATTATTTTTGATACAGATAAATATTGACATGTTGCAAATATTTCAGCAGTTCAGAAGGCAAACAGTTGCGCTCATATATTGCACAATAAATTCCAAGAAGAAAGTGACCCACCTACTCCAGAGAGAAATTACACTTCACAAGGAGGCATAGATGCATTGGCGAGAACTAGAGCTGTAAAAAAAGATCCCATCCTTGAAAGTGGCCCTTTGAAGAAGAAAGGCATGTTATTACCTGCAAAATCACAGGTATGGAAGTGATAAAAGAAATTATGCTTTCTTCTACTTGTCCTCTGGGATTTGTTATATAATGTAAGACACTGTCAAACTTTACATTTCCTCACAATTTTTTTATTCTGAGCTAGGAAGCATCGGGGGATAAACTGTCATCTGCCTACATTATTTCTAGTGGTTATGACTATTTTATCAAATGTTTTTTGAAAGTAGTGTTACTGTTCCTTGGAAACGCACTGTGCAACTAGAAAATGAATAACAGAATTAGCAAGGAAAACTCACTGAAACTGGTTTCATGTTTGAAATTAGTGTGGTTATTTTTCAACTTGAAATCAAAGCTGAAATATTTTCCTCTTACTGGTCATCCTCGGTCATGAAGAATGCACTCAACAGTAACCCTGTGCTAATGTTAGTAGGAGGATATGTGTTAGGCAGATTTACTTCACTGATTACAGAAATTATAAAACTTCACAAGACAAATTCTGGTTTCTGCTGAGTCCTTCCTGCAACCAGCAAGAGGCTTCTGTAATGCAAACAAATGAGTTCTTTAAAGAATATTTGAAAATGCTAAATTTTGCAAATAGTTGGGGGTTTTTATTAAATGCTTTTTCTTCTTTTTTTTTTTTTTTTCTTCCTCAGTGTATCACCTTTAGCTTGAAAAATCAGATCTGATACAGTAACATAAGTGTATGCATATGTAACTTTTACTGCTTCCCATATCAGTGAGGATTGTGAGCAGGAAGGTTAAGCATTTCAGTAATTCACACTGAGGGGACTAGTCTAAGTGTCCTTGTAGCAAATGCAAATATGGCAATATTATAGTTTCATGGCTGAAAAATATGTTACCTCAGAAACCTCCTATTTGGATTTATTGAGAGTTAACATCGAGTCTAATTCTGGAAATTTCAAAAGAAGTTTTTCCCCATGAAGAGCAACATTGGAAAAGTTGGAACTGTTTGCAAAAATAATAGTTGCGATTCAGCATATGTTCTCTTCAGGCACAGTTGTACTTCCCTTTAAATCAGTTGTAAAATCTCCACATATGTCAACCGTGCAACAAAGCCGGCAGGCGTGGCTTCAAGACAAATTGTCAAGCAGAATGCAAAATACTTTAAAAATTCAACAACTGGAATATTTGGGTTTTAATGTGATTGTGTTAATTTTAAGGGAATGCTGAAATCTCTAAAATCAAGACAGGTACAGCCACGAGGAAAGCATGCCCGATTTCAAGAGACAACTATAGCTTTCCAGCTAAAAGAGAACAAACGACTTGTTAAGGAGAGCAGAATACCCTGCATGCCTCCAAACCCTACATCTCCACCTGTTTCATCTAAGCGGTATGTTCACAGTCTAGTGGAACCCGTCTTTACCCTGCTTTCCTGTGGAAATGCTGCTGTATCTGTACTACTAAACAGGATGCATTTGGCCTGGCTGTCAGACCATGGCGGCAAGTGGCACAGCACAGCTCGCTACCAGATAGTTCTATTCTTTTCCCACTCAGCACAAAGTGATGTCATTTATACAGCCTGGGAAGAGCCATTGCTTTATGCTTTTTCCTGGATCAGGTCCAAATACTGTCTAGGAGTCACAGGGCAAACTGTGCTAAGCAAGTTATTGACAAAATACACAGTATGCAGAATGGATGTTCACAGAACTGCATTAAGAAGGTAAACATTATCTCCTTGTTCCAAAAGGACAAAACATAGATCTGTGTCCTAGCCAGTAACAGAGTGCAGGTTTGTTTATTTTAAACTATATTTAGCATCCTGTAGACCACAGCTCCCCAAATTTAGTTTGCTTTGGGGCTGCTGGTTGTGGCAGTTGAATCAGGAGATCCAACTGCTGATCCAGCTGCTGGATCTGTAGCAGGCAGCATGCGAGGTAAGATAAGGAGCTTGTCTCTCCGGGCAGCGTTTGTGGATAGCTGTGAAGTTGCCTGTTTGCCAGTAGCAGAAACATAATTGAAGATCCCTGGTTCTTCACAGAATTTCCTGGCTTATATGGTCTTAAAGTCAGTATTAATTTTATCTCTAAAGTTTTTTTGCAAGTTTTCTAAACTAATATTCAGAATCACACGATTTCATTCTTCAGTTGTTAAAATATGCATTTTGTAACCCTCCATGTTACTGTTTTGTTTTTGAAGACTAGCATGGCTCGAAGCAGAAACTTCAAGAAGAGTGAAGGCTCTAACTGACCTTAGCAGAGGAGAAATGAAAAAAATACACAAGTTAAGGTAATGACTGACTTTGAAGAGCTAACAAATGGTGTCAGATCTGATATGGTCTTCTCCCCACTCCCACCAGTCCCCCCAAAAGTACATGTATGTGTTTGGGTTTTTTAAATTATTGTTGTCATACCAAGTTTCAGAATGGCATTGTCATTTGTTCTTTTTTGTGTAGGTCACAAAGTGCTTCTCCAACCAAGTATGCAGACAAAGTTGAGAAGGAGCGCTTAGAACCTCTATTAGATAAGACACAGGTAGTACAGTCAAGTTCATGACACTGTTTGAAGGATGCCTTTAGAGCTGTAAAACATTTATAAAGGGGCAACACACAGTTTCTTTTCAGCTTCATGCAAGTCATATTTATGTAGTCAACACAGTTTTGGACATTTGGAGAGTGTTTCCATTACAGTCTTGAATTACTGTAACAAAGTTTGGCAAAGCTGCATAAATATCTTGGTTAGCTTCTTGTTGAGTAGATGTATTGTTAAGTTGTTTTTGAATGGTCATAACAGTTCCACACTGAACATGGCTGGACTTGATAAGATTATTTTAGTAATACTTATAATACCATATTTAATGACTACATACATGTAGACTAGTAATATTAATGACTAATAGTACAGAAAGCTTGGATTACCATGAGAGGATTTATGTTTTATTTAGAAGATCAGTCTCTCCTTGGAAACAAACTGTCATTTGAAGGATTCTTCATTTATAAACCACCTTTTAACTCATGCAGCTGAGAAGGTATATTCTATCTGTGTGTCATAAAGCTGTTTGACATTTAAGATGAATTTTTATCTTTGCCATATAGCAGAATGCATCTGGAAAAGTAGTGCTGATTTCCCGAACTTAGCAATTTCAACTTATATAAGCCACAGCTTTAAACCAGTGTCATTGTATGGGCATGTGTGCCTTCTGAAGTATTGTTTTGTAACCATGTACAATATGAAACAATGAGAAAGCTCTTTCTAACATCATCTCTTTCGTATATTTTTTGCTTGATGTGACCTTGAATGCATAAATTTGCTTAGGGGGAAAAATGTTTTCAGATAAAATAATATAGATAAATGAATAGTGATATCGTACCGTGGCTAACTGGTAAAATTGGACACAACTGAAACCTATGGCTGTGGTCTGGATCCTGTATATTTACTCATTACTACCTGGAGCTGCTATGAAACTGTTCCTGTATGATAAGTTAAATGTGTGTGTAGTGTTTTGTAAGATGAGGGACCTTCACTTCACTTCACTTCACTTCACTTCACTTCACTTCACTTCACTTCACTTCACTTCACTTCACTTCACTTCACTTCACTTCACTTCACTTCACTTCACTTCACTTCACTTCACTTCACTTCACTTCACTTCACTTCACTTCACTTCACTTCATCTTGAATTCCTGGGTGTTCTCTGAACCTGTGACAGTTTTCATCTTCAATTTGGGAACATAGTTGTGTAGCAAGCTTTTTCTGTATTCATTGATTTTATTGGTAGGAAGATACTAAGCTGTTTTTATTGATTTGGCTTATTGTGTGGGTGGAAGGAAAACGAATTTATTTGGATTTTCATTGAAGGGAAAAGTTGAAATGACAATTGGATTATTTCCATGAGCTGCTGTAAGAAATATTTGATTTGTAAGCATTCTTTCCCCGAGTTGTTTTGGTGGATTTTTTTTCTTTCTTGCATTGGCTGTGTGGGTTTTTTTGTGTTTGGTGTTGGGTTTTTTATGTTGGCTTTTTTTTTTTTTTTTTAAATATCAGGTTGCAGCAAATGCAGATATTCTGAGTGAAAAGCTATTGGATGATCTTTTGGAAGATACTGCTCAGGAACTGTGGAGTATGGAGCAGCGTGAGAGACTCCAGACCGAGGCTCTGGCTATGGCTGACACTCATAGTCTGGAGTCAATGTTGCAAAGAATGGAAGAAATTGAAGTAAGATTTTCTCTCTTGGTTGGTCTCATTAGTGCCAATTTCACGTTTACTGTCTATAAATTGTAATAACTGTAAGTATGTACATTCTTAAACGAAGCAAGGTCTGACTGGATCAGTGTATGAAATGAATGACTTGGAAGGAGTTTGCACTTCCAGCAAGAAGTAGCGTAAGAATAGAAGAATATTTGCCCTAATGGTTTTATTGCTAGCTTTACAGTTGGTAGACCTGAGTTTGCTTCCCACCTCAAAACTTTGTGGCTTAGATTGTCATATGTGAATGGTAGAAGCAGTATGGTGATTATGTGATTGTCTCACAGCTTGGAAAGTATTTGAATGTTTATTAATTTTTTTTTTCCATTTTTTTGTAATATAGGATCATAGTATTCTAGTAGCGTGAGCATCTCAGGGAAATCTGCTCTGGCAATCCAAAATATTTTACAGGGCAACATAGGGAAGTCAGACAAATATATGGCTATCTGTGTCCTTATTTAGCCATCTTTCTACATAAATATTCAGGAGGTTATCATTTACTTGACTTGAACTTTCTCATACACTGCTTTCTTATTTATTTTTTTTTAATCAGCTTTTCCAGTTTTTGGTTCAAGTCTTATTTCAACCTTCTTGTTCAGTGAAATTTATCCTAACTTAGAACTACTGAGTTTAGTGCCATTTAGTTCTAGAGATCTATTCATAAGTTGGAAGCCTGAAGCTTACATTGTGCAGTGAGGCATTTAAGCATACATTTGAATTCACTGTGGATAAGGCAGGAACGGCATGAGGGCCCTTCGGTTGTTTGGCTAACTGCTGTTGATCTGAAATGGGAGGAGTTGCCATGGTACTGGCAACTAGTTGAGTCTTCAAGTATGGCATTTTGAACAAGATGATTATCTGTGATTTCACCCCCCTACACCTTTTCTTTGTTATGTTAAGTAGGCAAAATAAGCCTACTTTGCGGATGATCACGAACTGCTTTCCTATTGGTTGATAACTAGTACAGCTGAACTGCTATGTTGATTGATTAATTTTCTTTGTTCAAAACCAGAGATACCAGGAGGCTGTACGCAGGAGATTCACCCAGATTGTGTACAGTGATTCAGCGTTCTGGGTTCAGGAAAACAAAACGGGTAAGTGTGTTTTTAATGCAAATCACTTTTCCCTGTAATCTGTATCTTTAAATTCAGATGCTTTGATCACACATCATCCAATGATTTTGATTTCAAACAGCACCATCAAGACACATTTTTTACTATAGGTGCTTCTTTCAGAGGACTGTTTCTAAAATATAGTTCTAAAATCAGTATTTTAAAGAAGTGTCTCTTCTGAGAACAGGCTATTTTCTACTTGTCTTTATTGGGGCTGTATTTGGATGGAAAGCACTGCCAGTGCAACTTAACTGAAGGATAGGAATCTTTAACACATATGTCGGATCATCAGATGTTAAGTTTGAATGTTGTTGTCCCTTTTCTAGGCATTTGTCATTCCTTAGCTTAAAAGAAGCAAAAGCCTTTGTGAGCACTTACCTGCAGTAAATGTAGTTTTTCTCTTCCAAAGAAACAATGTTAAATGTTATTTTCCTCCTTCTAGAAAAACAAATTGCATCAATAGCTAAAATACCTACATCTCCTCACCCAATTCAGATAACCAAATTAATTGGATGCACAGAGCCAGAAACGGACACTTTATTTGAAAAAATTTTTGATGGCAAGTAAGTAGAATATTCAGCCCTACACTAAGCTGTGGTGCACATGAGCTGTGTGTCTTCATTGTAATGTTTTCAATACAGAAAATGATGGTTTCTGTTTGAAGAGATTTTCTGATCCTTCAAAAAATACTTGAAAATCTAGTTCTGGCTTTTAATGACTATTTTGTATTTCCAGTGATATTGATGAAAACAAAGGAGCAGAGGAGAAATTGCAGGCTGGAAATGACATTCTGCAGCCCTTGACTTGTAATTCTCTACATAAGGAGTGCTATGTTTCTGTGTCTGTGCCACAGCATATGCTCCAGAGCATCTTGGATTACAACAGCAGATACAAGCATCACTTAAACCTTATTTCCCATGAGGCAGTAGGCAGTTTCAATCCATGGCAGATTGCTGAGAGGTATATGAACTATCTTTGTGTTTTTGAAGTGAATGTATCAGCTGATGAACGTGTTTTTCTGTCCTTATTCAGGAAAGGAGTGGGGAGTGGGCCATTTAAATTCCAAATTGAAAACCAGAAGCAGTCGACTGTTGGACTGTTTCGCTCCTTGTACTTGGTGTTCATGGATTTTTAAGGTAGTTGGATAAAACAAAGGGATATGGGAGCAGAGTTTCCTGGAGGAGTGATTATTTTTCACATCTTTCTATGGTGTTACCACAGAAACAACTGTGTGAAATATAGGGTAACTTAAATTATTTTCAGAAGACTATCATCAACAGGTAAATTGAAGAAAAACAAAATTAATTTTTTTTTCCCCTGAGAGAAAAAGAAATAAAGCATTGTAAATAACTGCAAATTTTAATCTTTGTGCTGAGGGATCATGAAGTTGATGTTTCAAGGAACAACAGTAGATACTCTTTAAAGAGAGACCACTGGCCTTAGCGCAGACATCAGTGCTTCCTCTTCTACAAGTCTTCATGCTTCATGGAGTTCAGTGCTGTAGGAAGTGTGATATAGGTGGCTTACCATCCATTAATACAAATAGAAGAGTGAAGAAGCAATAAATAACAGTCTCTGCTGTTCATTTCCTGGCAAAGAAAAATTCTTTATCACGCTCAGTGTCTGCAAAGCAAGCAGGGCATGTGAGCTGAAATACCCACCTTGCATTGAAGCTTGAGTGTTTTGATTGCTCAGTAACAGGTATAGCAACAAAGTGATATCACTGGTTATCATTTCCTTGCACTTTTCTTGAGTGATTGCCTACAATTGCCTAGAAATTGTTCACAGTGTCTGTATTTCAGAAATCACCTATTGGTCTTGTAAAGTCCCAGCACAAAAAAAGTATGGAAATACAGGCTGAACTTGAACCTTGCTAGTCCTGTTCTTTCAGAACTGAAGAAATACTGGCACAACATCAGTTGGCATAGAGGGGCCATTAATTCCCTGCAGGGTGGAAATCAGAAGACTTCTGATTATAAGAGAGAAATGAAAGAAGAAACCTCTGGAGTATTAAGAAAGAATTACAAAATCTGACTTCAGTGGTTGTAGATGGAGTGGTCTGCCATAATTGTCTGTATTGGCAAATTAGACATCAGGCTTAATTGCCAATTTTTCAACTACTGCACACATTTTGTATGTAGTAGCATTGAGATCAGCGATATAGTTCATTTGAGTAACATTTGGCATCTGCACCAGTGTTTCCAGGAACAGGTCCTGCAATATCCGAGATGACTTGCGTGCGTGAAGTTAATAGTGTGTTGGTGGTTTGCCAAACTGTGGATAAGTAGGCAGATGTTTTAATAACTGTGGTTAGACCACTGTATTTGAATCTACTGAAATATGCCTTGTCAGTTCTCAGTACTGACGTTCTGCCTTCTGAACTGTACTCCTTTTCCTAATTGGTGTGAGGCTGGGTAGTTCAAGGGTGGGCACCTTCTTGGGATTGACAGATAGATTAAATGGCAGTGAATCTCTCCTTCTGACAGCTGAATTCCACTGCTGCCATTTGCCCAATACATGCTACTTGAAATCAAACTGCAAATACAATCGGATATCTAGTATGCTTCATTGACTTATTCTTACCACCAGAGGGCATTATAAATCTTTTTATGTAAAACAGTATCTCTCAAAAAACCCAGAGCATTGATATCAATGGAGTGAATGACTGGAATTTCAAATCTGACTTTCTGAACCTCTTCCTTTTCTTTCTTTCCTTCCCTCTCCCTCAGTCTTGCAGAGCAACTAACAGAAGAAGCCCTCTGTGATGTGGCAGCAGAACTACAGGATGTTTGTGAGGATTATGCAGAAGCTGTGTTCACGTCAGAGTTTTTGCAGCCAGTACAGTAAATGCTCTCAAATCTGCCCCATTATCAAATGCAACATCAGCCTCAGTCTAACACTCTTATCAGATAATTTAATTTTTCATGGTTCTTTTTTTTTTAAATCTGTGAGATTCTGTTCACCGCATGAATTAAGTCCATCAAGGATTCATCTCAGGTTTTTATAACCATTATCATACTGTTTTCCTTTTCAGACTTTATTATACTGCATTTATCAGGACTTCCCC